>JACEIK010001659.1:244639-260397 GCA_018107945.1 Datura stramonium | reverse complement strand
CAATTTATTTAAAATCTGGCCACTTTCTTTCAATTGCATGTCAATCTTAGACATTCTCGATCAATTTGGTTATTATTTAAATTCAATTCAGCCCTAATTTAACATGACCCATCTGCAACCCACTTAAATGACCGCGACTTGACCCATTTCTCAATACTTCATCACAGCCGTTGGATTAATCTAATCTAACGGACACTATCACAACCTACCAACCTTCCTTTAATATCCACTCTCATCCCAAGCCCTAACATTTTCCCCTCATTCTTCTCATCCTAAAAAAAAGAAGCTGCTACCTCTCTTCCTCATCTTCTCTCCTTCTCCTCGTCTCTGTCTTCTCCGATAGCCACCGCAGCGCCGTACACCCTCCATAACCTTTGGCGAACCTTCTACACCCACAACACCTCACACCACTCCCATCTTCGTTCTCCTCTCACCATTATTTTCAGCCACCGTGGCGGAGAACTCCCAGTCGCCTCCCTCTCTTCTTCCTATACCCCCCCTTCTCTCCAAAACCAACCAAACATCCCCATCGCCGAACAACCCACACCGAAAAACCGCACTTAACCCACCACCGCCGCACCTCGTTGCGCCACTTTCATTAATTCCGGTAATGAAATCTCGGCCTTCTCCCGCCTCTTGAGAAACCCGAATAAAACCCTCCTTTTCCTCCTCACTGCCACCAGTCGCACCAGCCCCATCTCCTCTATCTTCCGCTCCGTCGCACCACATCTCCATTAGACCACCACCGTCCCTCTTTCTCCATTTTTTATGGCGACAGCCAGACCTCGGCCTCACTTCTCTAACACCAACTAGTCGCTCCCCTCTCCTTACTCAACTTACCGAACCACCATCAACACTCAGACTCCAAAAATCTGCCTCCGATTTAGTCTCTTTATATTGGTTTGTTATTTATCTTACTCCAAAAAATGATTTCTTTCTTGATAGTTTCCTATGCTAGATTCATGTGGAATGAAGTGAATTTGTTTCCTTCTCGGCTGATTTTGAGTTTAAAATTAGTACAGATTTACTTGTTAATTTTGTTCAAATATTTATTAATTCTCGTATCTATTCGCTTCTTATTTCGCCATAACACTTTAACGGAAACNATCCATATTTTCTATATATCAATATTGCAGTGCTAAATATTCCTTTATGATTATATAACCTTTACCGAATTATTTAATTATGTGAAACCTGTCGAGTCAGCTGTTTATCTGCCAAATCTCGTGTAATGTATATTGCTGCTACTTTGGCAGCCTTGTATGATATGTTTTCTCTCTTTCCGTGTAAAGATAATGATAGTCTTTTGTGGGGATAATTACAGAATTTGTTCAATTGAGGAATTATGATCTTATATTTGATGCCCTTTCCTTACTCAAACATAGAATAGTTTTGTAATTGTAGTTGTGATAAGCTTTTGTTAATTACAGTTGTGGTAAATTCTAACATGTCTCACTCTGATCAGTTAACTTTTTCTCTCTTTGCTTCTAAATATTTTAGTACTTGTTTATTCATAATGCACTTAATTTGATTTCAAAACTCCTGTCAATAGGAAAATCGTGATTTGTTATGTGATGGATCTTTCTCCCTTAATTATTTCTGGACAGATCCTTGCTTGAATAATTATGATAAACTTTGATGTATTTATTTTTCAACGTTTCTCTCTTTTCTTAATTGTCCAAGGACAAACTTGTTGCTCGTTTTACTTATGGTAACTTTGACTTTGCTTTACATATTGATATTTGTCAATTATGAAAGAAACTAAATTAGTCTCACATCCTTTGTTATTAATTTTCCTTTGATTATTTGAACAACTTGGTACTTGAAAGAAGCCTGCAATGGCTGTGCTATATTTGGTAAACTGTGACTAATTTCTTTCCTTAATTTATTATGGACATCTTTGGTACCCACGTTTTGAGAAGTTTTGATATTAAAGTTAATTTGTTTCCTTTCTCTTCTATCCTTTAAATTATGTGACAGCCTTAATACTTGCCCATATTTTTTATTTATGAAAAGCTTTGAGATAATTGATTGATTTGGTTTACTCTTTTAAGGAAATAACTAATCGTGATTGACCCCTTTAAATTTAATGCATATTTATTTATGAAAAATTATTCTTAATTTTAGGCTCAATTGATTTGATTAAAGGAAACTTGTATCTTTCTTATGGAAACTTCTAATCAGCTTTACACCTAATTGATTCATTTTATAATTAATTAAGGAAATGATCTTCTAATTGATTCACTTATAAGGAAATTAATTTCTCAGATTGATTCTTGAATTATTCCCTTTTCCTTTAGACCTTTTGACTGTTTAACTATATAAAGGCCCTTTCCTCCCTTTGAGATTTATTCGAACACTGTCATAGACCCACAATATACCTTATTCCACAAATATTGCTCTATTCCTTTTAAAATCATATTTCTCCCGCCCCACTTCAACATGAGCACTGCTCGGGATCCATGAGATCCTCGTGATCTTGACGTGTTGAAATTTGGGTCTCAATTTTGGTAAATCCCTTCTAAAATTGCTGGTTATTGCTCTAGTTTTTTTTAATCTAATTAACCGGTTAGTTATTCCTCTCTACTATTTTCTCATGATAAGATGTAACTAATACTTGCATCACGTTATGATGAACTCTTTTAAAATCTTGAGTATTCTTGGATATCATGATACATGCTTGAATCTTCATAATCCAATTTGTTTGCATGAGTATTTCGTGAAAATCAAATAACCTGCAATTTATGGATTCCGAATGTGTTTGTATGCCTGCATTTGTCGCATTATTTGTTGACAGGTTATTCTTTTGGCATGAAGAATCGCCGGGATATGATGGGGTCTAGGATTTGTTCAAGTAGATATTCTGTTTTGTTGTAGTTTATTTATTTTTCTCTATTTTTTATGAGCTGTAAATTTTAATCAACCAGATGATAATAGTGGAAAGGGGTTCATGGGGGTGGGTGTTTTATATTTCTTTACTGCTTTCTTCCTAATTGATGAATTCACCTAGAAAGCATGTTCATAGGGTTTTAATAAATAGAAATCATGCCCATAGGAATTAATTTAATCAACCACATATGTGATGCTAGAAACCTTGCTTATAGGAGCGTAGCAAGTCGATTATCTCGATTAGAAATCATGTCTTTCGATGCTAAATCTGTTAAGGACATGTCTGCCAGTATTTTGGTTCATAAAGCATAATTTATTCCTGCTCCATAAAATCTCCCATATAATTATAAAATATATGAAAACGCATCGCTAGACATCATGCCTACAGGATTTAACTGTTTGTCTGATTTTTGTAATCTGACAACCTAAGAGTCACGTGTCCAAACGGTGTTTAATTAGACTACTTATCTGCATTAAAAAGCACGCCTATATGGAAACCAGCTAGTGTCATGTCCGTAGAAAATAAGTAAATCACGGTCTCAATAATTTGAATGTCCAAAGGATTTATAGATTTTACTTCCTGAATGGAATATGTTGGGAATATGAAACATGTCTATAAGAATCTGATTGCAAGTGTGTTGTATCACCTATTAGTAGAATTCATTCTTATAGAGTCATATGCTGATTAAATCATATATTCTGTTAAAAAATTATCACTGAAAATGCTGCATGCTTGAATCTAATATTTTACATCAGAAGTCATAGGATCTATCCACACTCCTTTATAATTACGTCTTCTTCAAACTCATTCTACTAGAGGCTTATTTGAAACTTGTTCTTGTTGTTTGTTTAATTTGTTGTTTTGACGTTTAATCACCAGTTACAAACTTTAAGATTTTTAGACCCCAAATCCAAATAGTTGTTCAACGCCTCTTTTGGACGTTAGGCTTGGGACGGGTAGGTAGATACTAGGACGTTAGTTTTATCGCCTAGAAACGCTTTAGGGCTAATAATTAATTAGGTGGATAGAGGGATATGATAGTCCGTGCTCGTTGAATAATACGAGCAACCCAAATGGTTGCGAAATATTATTTAAGTTGCACGGGGTGATCCTATTAGGATAAAATTACCCCTCCCTTAAAGCGTAGAACTACGTCCGGCTTGATTTTCCTTGGGATACGTAGGCGCCTCTATGAGGTTCGGCTCCTTAGATTTAATATTCGTTTATTAAATTTTTGTATTTATTTGTCAATGTCTATTTTTGTATGTGTAACATGCTGTATGTTGGTCAACCTTTTGTATTAATTTATAAATTGTTGTAACTTTTTAAAATGTTAATAATATTTGTCTTTAAATACCTATTGTCTTAACTTCTTTCTTCTCGCTCGTCTGTAGTTTTTGTATTTTTATTTTACATTTATCGACTTAGTTTAAATTTAAATAACATAGGCTAAAATCAGTCATTATTTGCAAACTAGTTAAATTCCCCACATATTGATGGATCCATCTGGGAACCACATTCGTGGACCTCAAAAGGTGCCTAACACCTTCCTTTCGAGGTAATTGAAGCCCTTGTCTGAACCTGGTGAAGTAGACTAAATTAAGTAGACTCATAGCATAGAACGGTGCCCTAACGCACCTTAAATCGTTAGGTGGCGATTCTTCTTTCAAAATAAACCCTTAAGAGTTGTCACATGTTGTATCCTGCTTTTCGCTAGAAAAATGGGGCTCGACACCGTCAAGAACAGGTACCCCTTACCCAGGATCAACGATTTGTTTGACCAACTTCAGGGTGCCAAGTACTTCTCCAAGATCGATCTCAGGTTTGGGTATCACCAACTTAGAGTTTGGGTGACATCCCGAAGACCACTTTCAGGACTCGGTATGGTCACTATAAATTTGTTGTTATGTGTTTTAGGATAACCTATGCTCCTGCAGCTTTTATGGATCTAATGAACAGGGTTTTCAAGCAATATTTGGATATGTTCGTGATCGTGTTCATAGACGACATTCTTATATACTCCTGGAGCGAGGAGGAGCATGCCACTCCTTTGAGGAGTGCTGATAACCATCAAGGACCATCAACTGTATGTAAAGTTTAGTAAGTGTGAATTTCGGCTAAACTCGGTAGCATTTCTGGGACACGTGGTATCATGCGAAGGCATAAGGGTAGATTCCAGAAGATCGAAGCGGTGAAGAATTGGCCTAGACCGGTGAATCCTTCAGAAATTCGAAGTTTCTCAAGCCTAGCAGGTTACTACTAAAGGTTTGTGGAGGGTTTCTCATCTATTGAGGCACCGTTGACTAAGTTGACTGAAAAAAAGGTGAAATTCCAATGGTCGGATTCTTGTGAGAAAAGCTTCCAAGAGTTGAAGACCCGACTCACTTCAGCACCAGTGTTGACCTTACCCGAGGGTACCGATGGCTTTGTTGTCTATTGTGATGCTTTGAGAGTCGGACTGGGATGTGTGTTGATGCAGCGTGGGAAGGTAATAACATATGCCTTGAGACAGCTGAAGGTCCATGAAAAGAATTACCCGACCCATGATCTTGAGTTGGCCGTGGTGGTGTTTGCATTGAAAATATGGTGGCATTACTTGTATGGGGTCCACGTGGATGTATTTACGGATCACAAGAGCTTGCAATATGTGTTCACACAGAAGATCTAAATCTTTGGCAAAGGAGGTGGTTGGAATTACTTAAGGACTATGACATGAGTGTCCTTTACCACCCGGGCAAGGCTAATGTGGTTGCGGATGCACTTAGTAGACTCTCCATGGAAAGTGTATCCCACATGGATGAGGGAAAGAAGGAGTTGGTGAAGGATTTCTACCGACTCACAAGGCTAGGTGTTAGATTGATCGATTCGACCGATGGCGGGGTTGTTGTACATGACGAGTCAGAATCGTCCTTGGTGGTTGATGTTAAAACCAGGCAAGATGAGAATCCAATATTGAGGAAGCTGAAGGAGGCGGTGCGGAGTCATAAGGTGGAGGTTTTCTCCTAAGGGGGAAATGGTGTGATGCGATACCAGGGTTGACTATGTGTTTCAGATGTTGATAATTTGAGAGTTCAGATATTACTGGAGGCACATGGTACCAGATATTCTATTCATCCAGGATCTACGAAAATGTATCGGGATTTGCGAGAAGTCTATTGGTGGGATGGTAAGAAGAAAGATATTGCGGAGTTTGTAGCAAAATGTCCAAACTGCCAGCAAGTGAAAGCGAACATCAAAGGCCACGAGGCGTACTTTAGGATATCAGCATCCCCACTTGGAAGTGGGAAGAGATCAATATGGATTTTGTTACAGGCCTACCTCGTACTCGCCGACACTATGACTCCATTTGGGTGGTGGTTGACAGGTTAACTAAGGCTGCACATTTCCTACTGGTCAAGACTACGGATTTAGTTGATGATTATGCTAAGTTGTACATTCGGGAGTTGGTTCGACTCCATGGAGTGACCTTGTCTATTATCTCAGACCGAGGTACTCAGTTTACCTCCCAATTCTGGCGTTCTTTTCAAAAAGGACTTGGGACGCAGGTTAAGCTCAGTACAGCCTTCCATCTGCAAACAGATGGCCAGGCAGAACGAACCATTCAGACCCTTGAGGATATGGTAAGGGCATGTTTTCTGGATTTTAAAGGTAGTTGGGATGATCATTTGCCCTTGATCGAGTTACTTATAATAATAGTTACCACTCTAGTATCCAGATGGCATCGTTCGAGGCTCTTTTCGAGCAGAGGTGTATATCTCCCATCGGATGGTTTGAGGTTGGTGAGGCAGCTATGATAGGACCAGATTTGGTTCATGAGGCGATGGTGAAGGTTCAGTTGATAAGGGACCGGTCGAAAATTGCTTAGAGTCATCAGAAATCGTATGCTGATGTGAAGAGAAGAGATTTGGAGTTTGATGTGGGTGACTGGGTATTTCTAAAGGTATCTCCCATAAAGGGAGTCATGCAGTTCGAAAATAAAGGTAAACTCAGTCCCCGCTATGTTGGCCCCTACCGGTTGTAAGAAGAGTTGGTAAGGTGGCGTATGAGTTGGACTTGCCCTCGGAGCTATCTTCGGTTCATCCCGTCTTTCATGTGTTACTTTTGAAGAAGTGCTTGGGTGATCCAGCCTTGGTAGTTCTGGTAGACAACGTTGGAGTGAAGGAAAACCTTAGTTATGAAGAAATTCCCGTTGAAATCTTGGATCGTCAGGTTCAGAGGCTGAGGAATAAAGAAGTAGCTTCAGTTAAGGTATTATGGAGAAATCAACATGTTGAGGGAGCTATGTGGAAAGCCGTAGCAGATATGATAGCTAAATACCCTCATTCATTATCTACCGGCTCTGTTTCAGTTTGAGGTATCAGTTTTGCCCTAAACCTTTAATCAACTTTTCCCGTTCAGTTCATGTGTGCAAGTTTGTTTTATGATATGGTAAATGTATGTGATGGCTGAGTTCAGTTTAGCTAT
The DNA here is from genome assembly GCA_018107945.1 of Datura stramonium. Taxonomy (NCBI): domain Eukaryota; kingdom Viridiplantae; phylum Streptophyta; class Magnoliopsida; order Solanales; family Solanaceae; genus Datura; species Datura stramonium. Next base: position 253,043 of record JACEIK010001659.1, on the reverse strand, counting down.
GTAGTTCCTTTCGAAGGTAGTCATTCCGTCAGTTTTCAACTCAAATGATTGGTAATCGTATATGGTGATAGCTTGTTTCTGAGTTTTCTGCATGTTTCTAAAGTTTGAGGATGAATGTTCCCAAGAGGGAGATATTGTTATACCCCAGGAACCCAAGGATCAGACCCAAAAGTGAAAATGGAGAAAAACTGAAAATTCGCACCAGGTCACAGAACGACTCGTGAGGAGTGACCACGAGTTGTGAAGTGACTCGTGGTCAGCGTGGTTTGGCAAAGTCTGAGTGAGGAGGCCACGGTCCTGACCACGAGTCGTGGTCAGACCTTACGACTCGTAAGGTCACCCATGGTCAACCCTGGAGGTTTGACAATATTGGGATGGGCAGTGTAGGCCACGAAAGGTGACCACGAGTCGTGGTCTGATCTCATGGCTCATTAAGTCTCCCGTGGGGTTCCCTTGGAGGATCGGGAAGTGGACTCAACGGATCAAGGCCACGAGTCGTGCCCTGTGGCAATGACCCTTTAGGTCCCTCGTGAGGACTGGCGACCAGATATTTCCTACGTTTTAATGAGGGTGTTTCCGTAATTTTCTAAGTCCCTAAGTCCTAAACTACGTCGTTTTGGATATTTTCTGAGTGTGATAAGAGGAGTTAAGTCCTTATTGCATGCCCATTCTCATGCAAGGATTTTAGAAAGGTTTTTGGGTGATTCAAGGCCTTCTTCCCCAAATTTTCTTCAATTTCTTTGTGGGTTCTCAAGGAACTTTAAATCCATCTATTTTCAGGTATGTAGGGTTTTAAAATGGGTGGAATTCATCCTCACCCATGCCCAATTTCGATTAAAGTCATGAATTCTCCTACTCAAATTCTATGGGGTTTTACCCAAAGCTTGTCAATGTGATTTCTCCTTATGGGTATATTTTAATTGAGTTTTATTTGTTGAAATATGCATGATAGGCATCTTTCGTATTATTTTCTTCAAAATCATGTTTCAATCTTTTTAAATCTAAATTGCGCATTTATGGATATTCATGAAAATTATGATTTATGATGAATATTCATGATTTTAAGTTTGTTGATTATGGAAATGCATGAATCCAAGTTACCCATGTTTACGAGTGTATTCTGAAAGAATTGAGTATGATGAAGTATTGGGCAATGCCCATATGATGAAGAATGATTTATGGTTTATGAAACAAATTTCATGATTTATCAATTTATGATGTTGGCCGATGAAAAGGGCCTTGATTCTTGGATAAACATGTTTTAAAGGGGATCAATGATGATAAATGCTATATCTTAGCCAATGAATTATATGCATGATGTTAACGATTTATGTATGAGCCTATATGCATGTTTTTGCGAGCTGTGTCTAGCACCGAGCAACCCGACGTTCAAAAAACTACGTCGGTGTCTCATAACCACGTGCTACCGTGGGTTGTAAATGTTATGATGTGATGATAATTATCCCCTCAAATGTGATATCACGCCTTATGCATGACTCTCGCCTGGCAAGCCAGGGTCAGCTCTGCCCACTTGAGCGAGACAGTGGGGCATCATGAAAAGCTCTACCATTATGGTGTTGGTTATGACGAGTCCTACCATTGTGCCGCATGTTTTATGCATTGTTATGTTTATGTTATTGGCTCAAGTTATATTATGATAAAGTTATTTATGATTATGACAATGAATGATTATGAATGATTTGAAAGTCTTGAGCCTTATGTTTTATTACGAAGATTTTTGATGCCAGCATGATGCCCTTCTCCTATGTCTATTTATGGGTTTACTTTACTTTTAAAAATGTCCGTTTTACTTACCTTTCATACTCAGTACATTCCACGTACTGACCATATACTTTCTATGCTGTATCGTTTCATGATACAGGGTCTGGATCTCAGGCTCATCCTCATCCTTAGACCATCCCAGTCTACGATATCAGCTTGTTGGTGAGTCCTCATGTTCCGTGGGCCGTTTGATAAATTTTCTTGTTGATTATGTTTTAGTATTGCTCGGGTTAGTTGGGGATGTTGTCCCATCAACCCATCTTACGTATTAGAGGCTTATAGACAAATGAGTAGTATTCAGCTTATGTAAATGTTGGTACTTCCTGATGCTATGTTATGGTTACGTTTCTGCGATGTTTTATGCTTAATATTCCATTTATTTAAATGAGATAAGTTAAATGCATGAGCCATGGGTTGACTTGGGGTCTCTCGGGGTCCCTTGTCCTGTGTCTACGATCCGGGTGTACGTTCGGGTCGTGACAAAAATAAAGCAACCAAACATAACAGAGTCAAGACAAACAACAAGTCAAACATCCCAGGTATCCAAGTCAACATCACCATACTAGCTATTACAACCCATGAACTACAAATCATCAAGCTATTGCTACCAGGAATGACATAATAATGCAATGACCTATAAATATAGCAATTAAAGAACAATAGGAATCTAACTTTTCTCCACCCCACACTTAAAAAGTTGCACTGTCCTCAGTGTACACACAATCACATCATAAAGGGAGAGAAAAAAAACTTTCTTGTTGCGAAGCATCATCCTGCATGGAACTTGTAGAAGTATCATCCTCATCCATGTCTAAATCATCAACACCATTGGTAAGGACTATAGCCTCATCATTATCAATCGGCTCCTCAAAAGCTGGGCCCACTCGGCACATCAACATGGCACCATCTGTGAGCGGGTACCGTGCCTCTAAAGCCGTCATCTCCACTGCAGTGGCTGGACGACCTCCTATCTTCAGCTGTAATTCCAACATTCCAAACATACGACCCTGCCAACTCTCATCTCGGGCTTGCCGATCAGCTATAGTAAGAGAGCGGCCTGCGGAAAGGGCAGTCTCCTTCATCTTTGTAACGTCTATCATCTGCGCAACCAAATGTTGAACCAAAGGTAAAACAAGGTCTGCATCCTCCTCCTCGATACCTTCCTCCCTCAAGTACATGTGTAATACCCTGAAAGCCCTAAGATTAGACCCTAGGGTGGAAACGAAGAAAATAGGATTTTCTGCATCTTCCTTGGTGATTGAGGTCAAAGCTAGACAAGAGGAGGATCCTATTTTAGTAAAGTTGAAGGAAGCCATTCAGAATCATAAGGTGGAGGTCTCTCCTAAGGGGGAGATGGTGTGCTTCGATATTGAGGTCATCTGTGTGTTTCGGGTGTTGATGATTTGAGAGATTGGATGTTGCATGAGGTTTATGGTTCCAGATATTCTGTATATATAGGTTCCATCAATATGTACCGTGACCTACGAGAAGTCTATTGGTGGAATGGAATGAAGAAGGATATAGCAAAGTTTGTGGCTAAGGGTCTAAATTATCAACATGTGAAGGTTGAGCATCAAAGACCTAAAGGTGTGCATAAATACATTAGTATCCTTACTTGGAAGTGGGAGGAAATTAATATGAACTTCATTACAGGTTTGCCTTGCACTCGTCGACAGTATGACTCTATTTGGGTGGTTGTAGAAATATTGACTAAGGCAGTGCATTTTCTACTGGTCAAAACTATCGATTTAGTGGAGGATTATGCTAAGTTGTACATTCGGGAGTTAGTTCGATTGCATGGAGTTCCCTTGTCCATTATATCAAATAGAAGTACTCAGTTTACATCCTAGTTTTGGAGATCGTTTCAGAAGAAACATGGTACTCAGGTCAAGCTCAGCATAATATTTCACCCGCAAATAGATGGTCCGGCCGAGCGGACCATTTAGACTCTTGAGGATATGTTGAGAGTGTGTGTGATTGATTTGAAGGGTAATTGGGATTATCATTTTCCTTTCATTGAGTTTGCATATAACAACAGCTACCATTCCAACATTCATATGACTCTGTTTGAGGCTCTCTATGTGCGGAGATGTAGATCGCCTATTGATTGGTTTAAAGTTGGTGAAGTTGTGATGATAGAACCAGATTTAGTCCATGAGGCTATGAAGAAAGTTCAGCTTATAAGGGATAGGTTGAAAATAGCTTAGAGATGCCAAAAGTCCTATGTGGATGTGAGGAGGAGAGAACTAGAATTTGAAGTTGATGATTAGGTGTTTCTAAAGGTATCTCCCATGAAGGGAGTGATCAGGTTCAGAATGAAAGGGAAACTCAGTCTCCGTTATGTTGGCCCGTACTAGATTGTGAGACGGGTTGGCAAGGTAGCTTATGAGGTGGAGTTATCCTCAAAATTAGTTTCAGTTTATTCAATCTTCCATATGTCACTCTTAAAGAAGTGTTTGGGTGATCCGGCCTTGGTTGTCCCGGTAGACAGTGTAGGTGTGAAGGATAGCCTTAGCTATGAGGAGGTTCCGGTGGAAGTACTTGATCATCAGGTTCGAAAGCTAAAAAACAAAAAAATAGCCTCAGTTAAGATTTTATAGAGGGACCATCATGTTGAGAGAGCTACGTGGGAAGCTGAAGCAGATATGATGGCTAAATACCCGCATATATTCCCTCCTGCATATGTATCAATTTCCTCCCTAGTACTCTACTCAGATTCATGTTCAATTCATGTGACCCAGTTTCTTTCATGTCAACATATGTATGTACGATTCATGAATTCAGTTCAGTCATGTATTTTTATCCGGAGTCAATCAATCCATCAGTTGTCAGCTTTAAATATTCAGTATTTGATATGGCAGTTGCATTTCTCAGCTCTTAAGTATGATTATTCACATTTGGGGAATGTTCCCAAAGAGGAGATATTGTGATACCCTGAAAGCCTTAAGATAAGACCCAAGGATGGAAACAGAGAAAATCGGATTTTCTACACCAGATCACAGGATGAGTCGTCCAGTGAACCATGAGGTGCACCATGAGTTGTTAAGTGACTCGTGGGGAGGAGGGTGGCCTTGGTTGGATTTTTGGATTTGGTGTTGACCATGGGAGAGGCCAAGAGTCATGCTCAGGACCACGAGTCATCAGGTCACTCGTGGCCAGAGGTTGGCATGAAATGGAAGATTAGGGCAGTGTTGGGCGCGACTTGGTCACCACAAGTCGTTGGGTGCACCACGAGTCGTGGTGACCCTCAGAGGTATGACTTTAGTGTTGTCCATGAGCAGAAGACCACAAGTCGCGGTGTTAAAGACGAACCGTCCAGTCTCTCATTGGGACTGGCAGTGTATTTTTCCCTGCGAATTTACTAAGGGCTTCTCCATAATTTCTAAGTTCCTAAAGCCTAAACTATATCGTTTTAATCTCAAAAAAGGGTGTTTTAATAGAGTTAAGCTCCATCTAACCCATTCTCTTCCATGTATGCAAACTTAATGGTTCCTAAGGGTGATCAAGCTTAGGATTCATCAAGTTCTTCTCCAAATTTCATTGGACTTTCAAGAGGGTTGCTGAAATCAAATTTCTCCCAGGTATATAGGGTTATGAATGGGTGTATTCATCGATACCCATTCCCAATTCCTCTTTAATTTTATGAAAGTTCTAGTTGATGAATCTATGAGGTTTTAACCCAACATGTGAATTCTCTAAGTATCAATCATGGGTATGATATATACATGTTTCTAATGTCGAATTATGATTAATGGACATATTTCATAATGTTTTCAATTATAAATTATGTTTTCAAGTTTTTACAATTATGATACCCACATATGGAAGTTCATGAAAGTTGAGATTATGATATGTGTATTTAAGCACGATGAGAAGTATATGATGAAAGTATAATTTTGTATTATCCATGTCCATATTCATGTTTTCAAATATCAAGTCTATGTCAAGCATTTTAAATATTGGGCAAGCCCATATGATAAAGTATATTTCATGATTTATCTAAACTTCATGTATTAGCTTACCACATGGATTTTTGAGTCTACACTCCCACTATTTTCAGTTGTGGTATGATTTGAGCCCAAGGCTCCTCATGTTATGATTTTAGATTATGCATGTATGTTATGATTCAGCTTCGTCACTAGACGATGGTCAGCTTCATTGAAAAACAATGAAGAGCATATGCATGTTTTTGGGAGTAGTGTCTAGCATCGAGTAGGCTAAGGGTCAGTCAACCCTGTGCCTCAGAACTACGTGCCAATGTAGGTATGTTCAGATTATTTGGGACCTCCCTTGTGAGCTTCCCCTGCCACCAAGGGGCCTTCAGCTTGATATCGATATCATGGTAGCGTCTTAGCCCTGGCAAGGCTTTAGACGGTTCTCCCCACTTGAGTGTAACAGTCAGGACCACGTAAGCTCTATCGTGGTAATGTCGGTTATATGACGAGTCTCCCATTGTTCCTCATGATTTATTCATGGTTATGTTATGTTACCTTGGCTTAAGTTATCTTTTATAAAGTTTTCTCTTATGAGTGTGATTATGACTGGTTTGAAAACCTTGAGCCCTTATGTTTAAATTATGATATTTACTTTATGATCATGCTGTCCTACTCTTATGAGCTCTTATGTATTTTAACTATCTATTTTACTTCCCTTGCGTACTCAGTACTTTCCAAGTACTGACCATATACTCTATGCTGTATCATTTCATGATTCAGGCTTTGACATCCAGGTTCCGCCCTGCCACTAGCCAACTCTCAGAGTTTGCATCCCTCTGCCAGTGTTGGTCAGTCCTCATCCTTCGATGACATTCAGTTATTTGTAGTTATGTTCTTTCAGTTTTAGACTTTTGTTGAGCTAGTTGGGGATGTTGTCCCATCAGCTTATCATTAATGTTAGAGGCTATTCAGACATTATGTAGAAATCAACTAATCATTTTTGATTCGGTATTAACTTGATAAGTATACAGAATTCTTCTATTATGTATGTTAGACTTTCACTTATTTATGTTGAGTTTTAGATATCATGTTCGTGCTATGGGTCGATTTGGAGCCTCTCGGGATTCTTTGTCCTGTGTCTCAATCCGAACCTATGTTTGGATCGTGACAAACTTGGTATCAGAGCATTAGGTTTTGAAGTATCGTAGGGTGTCCGAAAGCCGCGTTAAGTGGAGTTTTTTTCATGAGTGTGAAGTGCGCCGCACTTATGATGAAGAGGCTACGAAACATTTTAGGAAATTTTCCCTTCTTTCATGATCTATGTCGTGCGATGAAGTGTCTCTATCCTTCTAACTCGTTCTATACACGTTTGCAAAATCATGCCTCCTTACCGAGTTAATGGAAGAAGAAATGGAAACAAAAATGGACATGAGAACGACAATGGGGATGGGCACCAGCAGGCCCCACTAGCTCTCGAGGATCATGTACCCGAGCAGGTTTCCCATGCAGAGTTCAGGGCAGCCATACAGATGCTAGCTAAGGCTTTGACTACCCATGTAAACCAACAGGCGGTAGCGCATGTCACTCAGAATGGAAATACGGAAACGGTGAGAGAGAGATTTTCTCAGGATGAACCCTCCGGAGTTCCTTGGGTCAAAGGTGGATGAGGATCCACATGAGTTTATTGATGAGGTTCTGAAGATCACCCAGATCATGGGGGTGACTGGGGAGGATTGCACAGATCTAGCCTCGTAGTAGTTGAAAGGGGTTTTTCATATTTGGTTCCGGCAATGGAAGGGTAGTAGGACAGTTGGAGCATGACCCATTGGTTGGGATGAGTTCCATACCACATTTATGGATCAGTTCTTTCCTCATGAGATAAGGGAGAATAAGGCAGCTAAATTTGTAAACTGAAGCAGGGTAACATGACAGTGTAGGAGTATGATTTGGAGTTCACTCATTTGTCCAGATATGCGCCAAAGCTAGTGGTTGATTAGTGAGCTCGGGTGAGCAGGTTTGTAGACGGAGTAGTAGACTACCTGGTCAAGGATTGTAGGACAACTATTCTTCATTAGGACATTGATTTTCCTCGATTGGTTTATTACACCCAGTAGATGGAGGGAGTAAACCTAAGAGAGAGAGGCCAAGAGGGCCAGGACGGACAGTTATGGGTTTCTTAACAGAGATCGTGGGGTGGACATCGCCAGTAGTATCATTAGAGGTTATTAGCTATAACATCATCATCGACCAGTGAACCCTCTAGACCACGAGGTGATCAGAGGAGCAGAGCCTCAGGTTCGAGGGGCCAGAGGAGCATGCAGACAGAGCGTACCTTTTATGGCTAAAATCATATAGGAGAGTGCTTGATGGGATTAGATATCTATTTTGAGTGTGGTAGATCCGACCACATGCGCCGGGAGTGCCCCTTGGCTAGACAGGGTGGTAGTAGAGGTCGTGCTCATGCGACCAGTTCAACAGCAGCCCTATCCCAGTAGGGTGCATCCAAAAGTGCAGGTGGTGGCCAGTGTAAGAGTAGGGTTTTATGCACTTGCATCCCGACAGGAGCAGGAGATTTCACTAGATGTGGTTGATCTTGGGCATAATTGCATGCCCAAGTGATACTTTAATACTTCATTTCTACTTGTTTATCTACTTTTATGTGTGCATTCTCATGTGATTTGTATGTA
>JACEIK010001659.1:199520-227857 GCA_018107945.1 Datura stramonium | reverse complement strand
CCGAGATTATTTACACTAATTGAACTTATGAGATGGCCTAGCATGTTCCTATCTAGTTAGTATATCATCTACCCACACCTCTAGTCTTTTTACATTCTTGTCAACAACCTTGGTAATTTTTCTATTGTAGGTAACCAAATTAGCAATCATATTCTATTCCAAATTCCAATTTACCCCAACTTGTTTCTTTTTAAGTTATTTCTAAGTGGTGCAAGTTAACTTCAATTTCTGAACCGACACTTGTAATTATCACTCACTAGTCCTTGTGGGATTCGACCCAGACATCCGTTGGGTTAGTTGTTTGGTATAACGATCGTGTATACCCTTTATATGAGGAGTATATTTTGGACGTTATCACTTAGTAAATTTTAGAAGCCATACGGTAAGTTTCAATTTTTCGGTGAGCCAGTCCTAGAGTGGAAGGGTAGTTTAGCTGTATCTGTAGGTCGCTTCATTTACTACCTTACGGTTGGAAATATGATTTCTAAGGGTTGCGTGTATCATCTAGTTAGGTTTAAGGATGCTACATCTAAGACCCCGACTATTCAGTCAGTTCCTATAGTGTGCGAATATCCAAAAGTGTTTCCAGATGATTTATCGAGAGTTCCTCCCGAGTGGGAGATCGATTTTGGTATTGATCTTCTTCCTGATACGCATACTATATCTTTTCATCCTTACTGAATGGCTCCAACCGAGTTAAATAAGCTGAAGGAGTAGTTGAAGGACCTCTTAGATAAGGGTTTCATCAGACCTAAAAAATTTCCGGGGGTTGCACTAGTCCTCTTTGTCCGAAATAAGGATGGCACCCTTCGGATGTGCATTGATTACCAACACTTGAACAAGGTCAGCATAAAGAACAGGTATCCTCTCCCCAGGATTAATGACTTGTTTGACCAGCTTCAGGGTGCTAACTGCTTTTCAAAGATAGACCTCAGATCCGGACACCATCAACTCAGGGTTTAGGAGAGTGACATCTTGAAGATAGCCTTCAAGACTCGGTATAGTCACTATGAGTTTGTAGTTATGTCTTTAGGACTAACAAATTCTCCTACAGCTTTTATGGATTTGATGAATAGGGTGTTAAAGCCATATTTGGATATGTTCGTGATTGTGTTCATAGATGATATTCTCATATACTCTCAGAGCGAGGAGGAGCATGCCGCTCATTTGAGGGTGGTGCTACAGACTCTTAAGGATCGCTAATTGTATGCTAAGTTCTGCAAATGTGAGTTTTGGTTAAACTCAGTGGAATTTTTGGGTCATGTGGTGTCAAGTGAGGGTGTACATGTGGACTCTCAAAAGATAGAAGCGGTGAAGAACTGGCCTAGACCAATTATTCCTTTGGATATCAGGAGTTTCTTGGGCTTAGCTGGTTACTATCGGAGGTTTCTTGAAGGGTTTTCATCCATTGTAGCACCATTGACTAAGTTGACCTAGAAGAAAGTGAAGTTTCAATGGTCGGAGGTTTGTCAGAAGAGCTTCGAAGTGTTGAAGACTCGACTCACCTCAACACCAGTGTTGACCCTACCTGAGGGTACCGATGGGTTTGTGGTATATTGTGACGCTTCATGGATCGGCCTTGGTTTTGTATTAATGCATGACAAAGTTATAGCCTATGCTTCCAGGCAGCTGAAAGTCCATGAAAAGAATTATCCGATTCACGACCTCGAGTTAGCAATAGTAGTATTTGCCTTGAAGATTTGGAGACACTATATGTATGGGGTCCATGTGGATGTGTTTACGAACCACAAAAGCCTATAGAACGTGTTTACCTAAAAGGATCTAAATCTACGTCAGAGGAGGTGGTTTGAGCTATTGAAGGATTAGTATATGAGTGTCCTTGATCATCCGGGAAAAGCTAATGTGGTGGCAGACGCTCTTAGCAGGCTTTTTATGGAAAGAGTGACCCATGTAGATGAGTAAATGAAAGAGTTAGTGAAGGATGTACATCTGCTTGCATGACTAGGAGTTCGTATTATTGACTCGACGGATGGTGGTGTCATTGTTCAGAATGGATCAGAGTCTTCCTTGGAGACTGAGGTCAAATCTAGAAAAGATGAGGATCTTATTTTGGTAAATTTGAAGGAAGCCGTTTAGAATCAGAAGGTGGAGGTCTTCTCCCAAGGGGGAGATGGTGTACTTCGATATCGGGGTCTCTTGTGTGTTCCAAGTATTGATGATTTGAGAGACTGGATGTTGCATGAGTCTCATGGTTCCAGATATTCTATACATTCAGGTGCCACCAAGATGTACCGTGACCTACGAGAAGTCTATTGGTGGAATGACATGAAGAAGAATATAGCGGAGTTTGTGGCTAAGTGTCCGAATTGTCAACAGGTGAAAATTGAGCATCAAATATCTAGAGGTTTGCTTCAAGAAATTAGTATCCCTACTTGGAAGTGGGAGGAAATCAATATGGACTTCATTACAGGCTTGCCTTGCACTCGTCGACAGTATGGCTCTATTTGGGTGGTTGTAGACAAATTGACTAAGGAAGCGCATTTTCTACAGCCAAAACCGCCAATTCAATGGAGGATTATGCTAAAATGTACATTCGGGAGTTAGATTGGTTGCATGGAGTGCCCTTGTCCATTATATCAGATAGAGGTACTCAGTTTACCTCCCAATTTTGGAGATCATTTTAGAAGGGACTTGGTACTCAAGGCAAGCTTAGTACAACATTTCACCCGCAAACGGATGCTTAGGTGGAACGGACCATTCAAACTCTTGAGGATATGTTAAGAGCATGTGTAATTGATTTCAAGGGTTGTAGGATGATCATTTTCCTCTTATTGAGTTTGCATGTAACAACAGGTACCATTCCAGCATTCGGATGGCTCTGTTTGAGGCTCTATATGGGTGGAGATATAGATCTCCTATTGGTTGGTTCGAAGTTGGTGAAAGTGCAATGATAGGACCAAATTCAGTCTATGAGGTATGGAGAATTTTTAGCTTATAAGGGATAGGTTGAAAACTACCCGGAGTTGCCAAAAGTCCTATGCGGATGTGAGGAGGAGAGAACTAGAGTTTGAAGTTGATGATTTGGTGTTTCTGAAGGTATCTCCTGTGAAGGGAGTGATGAGGTTCTGAAAGAAAGGGAAACTCCATCCCTATTATGTTTGCCCGTACCGAATTGTGAGACGGGTTGGCAAGGTAGCTTATGAGGTAGAGTTGCCCTCAGAATTAGCTTCAGTTCATCCAGTCTTTCGTGTGTTGCTCTTAAAGAAGTGTTTGGGTGATCCGGCCTTGGTTGTCCCGGTAGACAGTGTAGGTGTGAAGGATAGCCTTAGCTATGAGGAGTTTCCGGTGAAAATACTAGATTGTCAGGTTCGGAAGCTAAGAAACAAAGAAGTAGCCTCAGTCAAGGTTTTATGGAGGAACCAGCATGTTGAGGGAGCTACGAGGGAAGCTGAAGTAGATATGATGGCTAATACCCGCATCTATTCCCTTCTAGCTCCGTTCTAGCTTGAGGTATCAGTTTCCTCCCTAGTACGTTATTCAGATTCATGTTCAGTTCATATGCCCCAGTTTTTTTCATGTCAACGTATGTATGTATGATTCATGAATTCAGTTCAGTCATGTATTTCAGTCCAAGTTAGTCACTCCATCAGTTTTTAGCTTTAAATGTTTAGTATTTGATATGGTAGTTGCATTTCTCATCTATTCAGTATGATTATTTACATTTAAGAATGAATGTTCCCAAGAAGGAGATATTGTAGTACCCTGAAAGCCTTAAGATAAGACCCGAGGGTGGAAACGGAGAAAATCAAATTTTCTGCACCAGGTCACAAGATGAGTCGTCCAGCGACCTGTGAGGTGCACCACGAGTCGTTAAGTGACTTGTGGGGAGGAGGGTGGCCTTGGTTGGATTTTTGGATTTGCGGTTGACCATGGGTGAGGCCACAAGTCATGCTCAAGACCACGGGTCATCAGGTCACTCATGGCTAGAGGTTGGTATGAAATAGAAGATTAGGGAAGTGTTGGGCGTGACTTGGTCACCACAAGTCGTTGGGTGCACCACGAGTCATGGTGTCCCTCGTGGTGACCCTTAGAGGTATGATTTCAGTGTTGGCCACGAGCAGAAGACCAATGAGTCATTGTGACCCTCAGAGGTATGATTTCAGTGTTGGCCACGAGTAAAAGACCAATTAGTCGTGGTGTTGAGGACGAACCGTCAAGTCCCTCATTGGGACTGGCAGTGTATTTTTCCCTTCGAATTTACTAAGGGCTTTTATGTAATTCCTAAGTTCCTAAGGCCTAAACTACATCGTTTTAAGCTCAAAAAAGGGTTTTTTAAGAGGGTTAAGCTCCATCTAACCCATTCTCTTCCATGCATGCAAACTTAGTGGTTTCTAAGGTAATCAAGCTTAGGATTCATCAAGTTCTTCTCCAAATTTCATTGGGCTTTCAAGAGGGTTTGTGAAATCGGATTTCTACCAGGTATATAGGGTTATGAATGGGTGTATTCATCCACACCCATGCCCAATTCCTCTTCAACTTCATGAAAGTTATCGTTGATGAATATAGACGATTTTAACTCAAGATGTGAATTCTCTAAGTATCAATCATGGGTATGATCTATACATGTTTATAATGTTGAATTATGATTAATGGGCAAATTTTACAATGTTTTCAATTACAAATTTTGTTTTCAAGTTTTTACAATTATGATGCCCACCCATGGAAGTTCATGAAAGTTGAGATTATGATATATGTATTTAAGCATGATGAGATATATATGATGAAAGTATGATTTCAAATTATCCATGTACATGTTCATGTTTTCGAATATCAAGTCTATGTATAGCATCTTAAGTATTGGGCAAGCCCATATGATCAAGTATGTTTCATGATTTATCTAAACTTCATGTATTATCTTACCACATGGATTTTGGAGTCTAGACTTCCACTATTTTCAGCTTGTGGTATGGTTTGAGCCCAAGGCTCCTCATGTTATGATTTTAGATTATGCATGTATGTTATGATTCAGCTTCATCACTAGACGATGGTCAACTTCGTTGAAAAACAATGGAGAGCATATGCATATTTTTGGGAGTAGTGTCTAGCACCGAGTAGGCTAAGGTTTAGTCAACCCTGTGCCTCAAAACTACGTGCCAATGTAGGTATGTTCTAATTATTTGGGACCTCCCTTTTGAGATTCCCCTGCCCCCAAGGGGCCTTCAGCTTGATATCGATATCATGGTAGCATCCTAGCCCTGTCAAGGCTTTGGACGGTTCTGCCCACTTGAGTGTAATAGTCGGGACTACGTAAGCTCTATCATGGTAAATGTTGATTATATGACGAGTCTCCCATTGTTCCTCATGAATTATGCATGGTTATGTTATGTTACCTTGGCTCAAGTTACGCTTTATAAAGTTTTATCTTATGACTATTATTAAGAAAACCTTGAGCCCTTAAGTTTACATTATGATATTTATTTTATTATCATGCTGTCCTACTATTATGAACTCTTATGTATTTTAACTTTCCATTTTACTTACCTTGCATACTCAGTACATTCCAAGTACTGACTGCATACTCTATGCTGTATTGTTTCATGATACAGGCTTTGACATTCAGGTTCGGCCCCGCCACTAGCCAATTCTCAGAGTTCGCATCCCTTCGCTAGTGTTGGTGAGTCCTCATCCTTCGAGGAAGGTATTCAGTTATCTGTAGTTATGTTCTTTTAGTTACAGACTGTTGTCGAGCTAGTTGGGGATGTTGTTCCATCAACTCATCAATTATGTTAGAGGCTATTCAGACATTATGTAGAAATCACCTAGTCATTTTTTGATTCGGTATTAACTTGATATGTATGCATACATACGCTATTATGTATGTTAGACTTTCGCTTGTTTATGTTGAGTTTTAGATATCATGTTCATGCCATGGGTCAACTTGGAGCTTCTCGGGGTTCTTTATCCCATGTCTCGATCCGGGCCTATGTTTGGATCGTGACAACATGGTCAAGAGATTTCCATGAAAATATTTCCATCTACAATTTTCTCATGATCTCTTCATATTGTGGTGAATCACTGCATCAAAATTAACCAGTATCTGCTTCATCAACATGTACACCAAGACAATCCGCTCATGAGTCACCTTTGTCAAATGTGTCCCAGGGAGAAAGATAGTACATACAAACTTCACGCACACCTTTGCCACCCTATTCAAATAGGAAAACTCAAGTGAGGAATGGGTTCCATTTTGATCCCTCACCCATCGGGCAGATGAGTGCTCACCGTACAAAGTGCGGCGGATGTCTATGTATGGAGGCTTCTCCAACAAGATGAAATACTTCGAAGGGCCTACTGTAGGTGTCTCTAAGAAGGCATTGGACCTTTTAGCTGTAGACCGCACCACCTATCTGTTATATCCCGGTAGCCCAAAGATCAGACCCGGGAGTTGGAATGGGGAAAATGTGAAATTGTTGCTGCAGACTCAGAACTAGTCGTGAGATGACTCGTGAGGACGGCCCACGAGTCATCAGGTGACTCATGGGGAATGCTTGGGTTTTGAGAGGAGTCCTGGAAGAGTTGAGACCCCACGGGTGAGACCACGACTCGTGGTTAGGACCCATGATTCATGGGGTGAGTCTTTAGCAAGCCTGGAGAAGATTGTTCAACGTCAAGGTAGTGTACTTCACGAGTGGTGACCACAACTCGTGGTTACCCATAACGAGTCGTGAAGTGACCCGTTATGAGCCCAAGAGATTAGATGAGGCAGTGCACTTAATGAGCGAAGTAACGAGTCGTGCCCTCTAATAACGAGTCGTCAAGTCACCCATTAGGGCCACCAGACAGTTATTTTCTAGGAATTTAGTAAGGGCCTTTTCTTCCTAGGTTCCTAAAGCCTAAACTACAACGTTTTGGGATATGAATAATGGCCTTTTATGGGGTTAAGTTCAGATTACTCATATTCCATCCATGCATGCAAAGTAGAAGAGACTTAATAGGGTAATCAAGATAGATATCTTCAATCTCTTGCAACCTTCTTTCGGGCATTCAAGGGAAAGTAAGTTTCAGCCTCCATAATGTATCTAGGGTTACAAATGGGTGTTTCCATTCACACCCATGTCCATTCCCTATAAATTTATGAAAAATCTCTCAAAAATTTCATGGGGTTTTAATTCAACTCTTGAGGAAATCTAATGATTTACTAATGGGTTGTTATGACAGGAGAATTACATCATATTTTATGAATTTTGATTCGATTTTACAACTATTTTGCTTATAAAATTATTGATTTCAATTTCAACTAAGCTAAGCCTATTTAAGCATGGTCCATGATGAATCGATTTATGATATTCTATTCAATTGATGATATTTACAAGCCCAACATGATTTATGATTTTAAATATGAATTTATCCATTATCATCATGATTTGATGATTTACAAGTTATATGTATGATCTGCAAGTATGCATGAAACCTATGATTTATGAATTATGTTTTTGGCCGACTCACGAGCCTTATGTCATGACTAGTTCATGTAAGTACAAATATGGTTATGATTATCATGATTTAACTAGCCCATGAATTCATGCATGATATACTATGAGCACTATATATGTTTTGGGAGTAGTATCAAACACCGTAGGTTCGGGGCCTAGGTTCTACCCCGGATCTCATAAACTACATGCCACCGTAGGTATGTGGGGACCTCCTATGCGACTGTCCCCGGAACAAATGACCCTTTTCATGATCATATCACACTTTCATGTTCCTACCCTTGGCAAGGTACGGACACCCTCCCGACTAGGGTCACAAGTCAGGCTTCATGTGTGCTCATATGGGGTGTGTCAGTTAAGAGAATCTCCCACTGTTCCTCATAATTTTTGCATGTTTATGATTACGTATGTTGGCTCAAGTTATGTTCAATATACTTTACTCTCATGGTTATGATTATGAATATACTATAAATGCTTCGAAAACCTTGAGCCTTATGTTATGTTATGTTATGATATATATGATATGAGAATGATGTCCTACTCCTATCATGTTTCATGAGTTTTACATATTTTGAATGTCTGTTTTACTTACCTTACATACTCGGTACATTCTACGTATTGACCGCATACTTTCTATGCTGTATCATTTCATGATACAGGACCCGACTCTTAGACTCATCCTCACCTTTAGACTATCTCAGAGTTCATTTTCTACTCGTTGGTGAGTCCTCATGTTCCGAGGGCCGTTTGACTAGACATTTATGTTATTTTATGTTTCAGTACTTGGCCGGGTTAGTTGGATATGTTGTCCCATCAACCCATCTTATGCAGTAGAGGCTTTTAGACCGTATATAATACTTAGTTTGCATGTATATTTGGTAATTCCTTATGTTATGATATGTTATGCTATATTTACGTTTTCGCTATGCCTTATGTTCAGCCTTCCACTTAAAGTGAATGAAGTTAGATGTATGCTTATGCCATTAGTCTACTTGGGGCCTCTCGTGGTTCCTTGTCCCATGTTACGATCCGGGTCTATGTTCGGGTTGTGACAAACTAGGTATCAGAGCCATAGGTTTTAAAGTGTCCTAGTATGTCTGAAAGCTGCGTTAAGTAGAGTCTTTTTCATGGGTGTGAAGTGCACCACACTTATGACGAAGAGGCTACCAGGTGTTTAAGAAATGTTCCCTTCTTTCATGATCCATGTTGTGCGATAAAAAGTCTTTCAATCCTTCTAATTCGTGCTATTCGCGATTGCAGAATCATGGCTCCCAGAAGAATGAATGGGAGAAGAAATGGGAACAGTGGAGGCCACGAGGATGGCAATGGTCATGGGCATCAGCAAGCCCCAACTTTTCAGGAGCCCCAGGCACTAAAGCCAATTGCCCACGCAGAGTTTCGGGTGGCTATCAAGATATTGGCGTTGGCCTTGACCGCTTGGGTTAACCAGCAGGCTGTTGCGTATATTCCACTGAATGGTAATGCGATAGCAAACTGGGTTAGAGATTTCTTGAGGATGAACACTCCAGAGTTCCTTGGGTCCAAGGCGGATGAGGATTCACACGATTTCATCGAGGAGATTCTAAGGATCACCCAGGTTATGGGGGTGACCAATGGAGATTGTGTTGATTTGTCCTCCTATCAGCTAAAAGGAGATGGTTCACATATGGTTCAAGAAATGGAGAGATGCTAGGGCAGTGGGTACAAGCCCTATAGGTTGGGAAGAGTTCCACGTGGAATTCTTGGATCGGTTTTTCCCTCGAGAGATGAGGGAGCTTAAGGTGGTCGAGTTTATTAACTTGAAGAAAGGTGACATGTACATTTAGGAGTACGCATTGGAGTTCACCTGTCTATCCATGTATGCGCCAGAGTTGGTGGTGGACCAAAGGGCTCGGGTGAGCCGTTTTGTACATGGAGTGGCGAACTATCTAGATAAGGACTGCAGAATTGCCATGTTGCATCGGGATATAGACTTTCCCTGCATTGTGTTGCATGCTCAGCATATGGAGTCGGTGTATCGGAGGCAGAGAGAGGCCAAGAGGGCCAGGACCGACAACTATGGGGCATCTCAGGCCAGATCAGGGGGTGGGGAGCGTCAGCAGTCTCAGCATAGGTCTATTTCTCCAGCACCATCATCGGCCAGTACCCCGTCTAGATTTAGAGGGGATCGGAGGAGTAGGGCCCAGACTTGAGAGGCCAGGGTAGCATGCAGATGGAGCGCACTTTTTCATCTTGTATGAAGTGTCGCAAGAACCACTCAGGGAGGTGCCGTGTTGGTTCAGATGCTTGTTTCGAGTATGGAAACCTCGGACACAGACTTAGGGATTTCCCTTTAGCCAGATCAGGGGGCGGTGGAGCCCATATGCCAGCAGTCAGTTCAGCCGCTCCCGCAACACCTCCCCCTCAGCAGGGTGCCTTGACTAGTTCCGCCGGCGGTCAACATCAAAATAGGTTCTATATTTTATCACCCCATCTAGAGCATGAGGTCTCCCTGGATGTGGTCACTAGTATGTTGCGTGTCTTTCATATTGATGTTTATTCTTTGCTAGATCCGGGAGCTACTTTGTCTTTTGTGACTGCTTACATTGCTGGTATCTTTGGAGTTAGTCCCGAGACTCTATCAGAACCATTTTTAGTTTCTACTCCTGTTGGTGATTCGATTGTAGCTAGGCGAGTGTATAGAGGATTCCCTTCACTATATTGCATAAAGCCACCTCCGCAAACCTTGTCGAGTTAGCCATGACTGATTTTGATATTATTCTTGAAATGGATTGGTTGTATGCATGTTATCCATCTATGAATTGTAGTACCCGTGTGGTGGAATTCCTCTTTTCGGGTGAATTAGTCTTGCAGTGGAAGGGTAGTTCGGCGATACCAACATGTCAATTTATTTCATATCTTAAGGCCAGAAAGATGATTTCTAAGGGTTGCTTGTATCATTTAGTTAGGGTTAAGGATGTTGAGTCTGAGACCCCAACTATCCAGTCAGTTCCGATGGTGTGTGAGTACCCAGAAGTATTTCCGAATGATTTACCAGGTGTTCCTCTTGAGAGGGAAATCGATTTTTGTATTGATCTTCTACCCGATACATAGCCTATCTCTATTCCTCCTTACAGGATGGCTCCAGCTAAGCTAAAGGAGTTGAAGGATTAGTTGAAGGACCTGTTAGATAAGGGTTTCATTAGACCGAGCAAGTTTCCATGGGGTGCACCAGTCTTATTTGTTCAAAAGAAGGATGGTTCGCTTTGGATGTGCATTGATTATCGGCAATTGAACAAATTCACCGTTAATAACTAGTATCCTCTACCCAGGATTGATGATTTGTTTGACCAGCTTCAGGGTGCAAGGTGTTTCTAAAAGATAGATCTCAGATCCGGGTATCATCTGCTCAGGGTTCGGGAGTCTGATATCCAGAAGATAGCCTTCAGGATGCGGTATGGTCATTATGAGTTTGTAATTATGTCTTTTGGACCAAATGCTCCTGCAACTTTTATGGACCCGATGAACAGGGTGTTCAAGCCATATTTGGACATTTTCGTGATTGTGTTCATTGATGACATCCTTATATACTATCGGAGCGAGGAGGAGCATGCCGCTCATTTGACAGTAGTGCTTCAGACTCTCAAGGATCTCCAATTGAATGCCAAGTTCAGCAAGTGCGAGTTTTGGTTGAACTCGGTAGCATTTTTGGGTCATGTGGTATCAAGCGAGGGCATAAAGGTAGATTCTCAGAAAATTGAGGCGGTGAAGAATTGGCCTAGACCGGTGAATCCTTTAGATATTCGGAGTTTCTTGGGCCTAGTTGGATACTACCGGAGATTTGTTGAGGGTTTTTCATCAATCCCAGCACCTTTGACCAAGTTGACTCAGAAGAAGGTGAAGTTTCAATAGTCAGAGGCTTGTGAGAAGAGCTTCCAAGAGTTGAAGACTCGACTTACTACCGCAACAGTGTTGACCCTACCCGAGGGCACGGATGGTTTCGTGGTGTATTGTGATGCTTCAAGAATCGGACTTGGTTGTGTATTGATGCAGTGAGGGAAAGTAATAGCATATGCCTCTAGACAACTAAAGGTCCATGAGAAGAATTACCCGACCCATGATTTGGAGTTGACAGTTGTGGTATTTTCATTAAAGATATGGTGACAATACTTGTATGGGGTCCATGTGGATGTGTTTATGGACCACAAGATCTTTCAATATGTGTTCACACAGAAAGATCTTTACCTACGACAAAGGAGGTGGTTAGAGCTACTCAAAGACTATGATATGAGTGTTCTTTACCATCCGGGTAAGGCTAATGTGGTGGCGAATGCACTTAATAGGCTTTCCATGGAGAGTGTGTCACGTGGATGAAGGGAAAAAGGAGTTTGTGAGAGATGTGCATCGTATCGCAAAGGTTAGGAGTTAGGTTGGTTGACTCTACCGATGGCGGTGTTGTTGTGCAAAGCGGATCTGAATCGTCATTAGTGACTGATGTGAAATCTAGACAAGACGAGGACCCAATATTTGTAAAGTTGAAGGAATCCATTCGGAGTCAAAAGGTGGAGGTCTTCTCCCAAGGGGGAGATGGTGTGCTTCAGTACTAGGGTCGCCTATGTGTTCTAGATGTTGATGATTTGAGGAGCCGGATATTGCATGAGGCCCATGGATCCAGGTATTCCATCCATCCGGGTGCCACTAAGATGTATCGTGATTTATGAGAAATCTATTGGTGGGGTGGCATGAAGAAGGATAATTGCAGAATTCGTAGCCAAGTGCCCGAACTGTCAATAAGTAAAGATTGAGCATCAAAGGCCAGAAGGAGTACTTTAGGATATCAGTATTCCTACTTGGAAGTGAGAAGAAATTAACATGGATTTCATAACAGGATTACCTTGTACTCACCAACAATATGATTCCATTTGGGTTATGATAGACAGGTTGACAAAGGTTGCACATTTTCTATCGGTGAAAACCATGGACTCAACGGAGGATTACGCCAATCTATATATCAGGGAGTTGGTTCGATTGCATGGAGTGTCCTTGTCCATCATGTCAGAATGAGGTACTTAATATACCTCTCAGTTTTGGAGGTCTTTCCAAAAGGGGCTTGGTACACAGGTTAAGCTCAGCACAACATTTCATCCGCAGACTAATGGTCAAGCGGAAAAGAAAATCCAAACCCTCAAGGACATGTTGAGAGCATGTATGATGGACTTCAAAGGTAGTTGGGATGATCAGTTTCCACTGATCGAGTTTTCTTACAATAACAGCTATCACTCTAGTATCTAAATGGCACCAATCGAGGCTCTCTATGGGCGGAGATATAGATCGCCCATTGGATGGTTTGACATTGGTGAGGAAGCTATGATAGGGCCAGATTCATGAGGCTATGGTGAAGGTTCAATTGATAAGGGACAGGATGAAAATCGCTCAGAGTCTCCAAAAGTCCTACGCCGATGTTAGTAGAAGAGAACTTGAGTTTGAGGTGGATGATTGAGATATGAAGGGAGTAATGCAGTTCGGAAAGAAAGGAAAACTTAGTCCCCGCTTGTTGGCCCCTATCGGATTGTGAGAAGAGTTGGCAAGGTGGCGTATGAATTGGAGTTGCCCTCAGAGTTATCTTCCGTGCATCCCGTGTTTTATGTATCACTTTTGAAGAAATGTTTGGAGATCCAACTTAGTAGTCCCGGTAGACAGCGTTGGTGTAAAAGATAGCCTTAGTTATGAGGAGGTTCTGGTGGAAATAGTAGATCGCCAAGTTTGGAAGCTAAGGAACAAGTAAGTAGCTTCATTGAAAGTATTATGGAGAAATCAACATGTCGAAGGGGCTACGGAAGCTGAAGCGGATATGATGGATAAATACCCACACTTATTCTCTACCGGCTCAATTCTAACTTGAGGTATTAGTTTTGCCCTATAACTCTATTTATTTTTCATGTGTTCAAGTTTCTTTTATGTGTATGGATGTGATGTGAAGTATGAAATCAGTTTAGCTATGTAGTATGAATCGGAGGTAGTCATTCCATTAGTTTCGATTTAAATGATCAGTATTTAAATGTGATAATTGTTTCATCTTTGCTTTACTGTGTGTTTTCCAACATTCGAGGACGAATGTTCCCAAGGGGGAGATATTGTTATACCCCGTAAGCCCAAAGATCAGACCCGAGAGTTGGAACGAGGAAAATGTGAAAATTGTTGCTGCAGACTCAAGACGAGTCATGAGATGACTCATGAGGACAGCCCACGAGTCGTCAGGTGACTCGTGGGGAATGCCTAGATTTTGAGAGGAGTCTTGGAAGAGTTGAGACCACGACTCATGGTCAGGACCTACGATTCGTGGAGTGAGTCGTTAGCAAGCCCGAAGAAGATTGTTCAACTTCAAGGCAGTGTACTTCACGAGTGGTGACCATGAGTCGTGGTCACCCATAACGAGTCGTGAAGTGACCCATTATGAGCCCAGGAGATCAAATGAGGCAGTGCACTTAACGAGCGAAGTAACGAGTCATGCCCTCTAGTAACGAGTCGTCAGGTCACCCGTTAGGGCCACCTGGCAGTTATTTTCTGCGAATTTAGTAAGGGCCTTTTCGTAATTCCTAGGTTCCTAAAGCCTAAACTATGACGTTTTGAGGTATGAATAATGGCCTTTCATGGGGTTAAGTTTAGATTACCAAGTACGCAAAGTAGAAGAGACTTGAGAGGGTGATCAAGCTAGAAATCTTCAATCTCTTTCAACCTTCTTTTGGGCATTCAAGGGAAAGTAAGTTTTAGCCTCCATTAGGTATGTAGGGTTACGAATGGGTGTTTCGGTTCACACCCATGCCCATTCCCTATGAATTTATGAATCTCTCAAAAGTTTCATGGGGTTTTAATTCAACTCTTGCGGAAATCTAATGATTTACTAATGGGTTGTTATGATTGGCGAATTACATCATATTTTATGAATTTTGATTCGATTTTACAACTATTTTGCTTATTAAATTATTGATTTCAATTTCTACTAAGCTAAGCCTATTTAAGCATGGTCCATGATGAATCAATTTATGATATTCTATTCAATTGATGATATTTACAAGACCAACATGATTTATGATTTTAAATATGAATTTATCCATTACCATCATGATTTGATGATTTACAAGTTATATGTATGATCTGCAAGTATGCATGAAACCTATGATTTATGAATTATGTTTTTGGCTGACTCACGGGCCTTATGTCATGGCTAGTTCACGTATGTACAAATATGGTTGTGATTATCATGATTTAACTAGCCCATGAATTCATGCATGATATACTTTGAGCACTATATATGTTTTGGGAGTAGTATCGAACACCGAGTAGATTCGGGGTCTAGGTTCGTCCCTGGATCTCATAAACTACATATCACCGTAGGTATGTGGGGACCTCCTATGCGACTGTACCCGGCCCAAATGGCCCTTTTCATGGTGATATCACACTTTCATGATCCTATCCCTCCCAACTAGGGTCACAAGTCGGGCTTCATGTGTGCTCATATGGGGTATGTGGGTTAAGAGAATCTCCCACTGTTCCTCATGATTTATGCATGTTTATGATTACGTATGTTGGCTCAAGTGATGTTCAATATACTTTCTCTCATGGTTATGATTATGAGTGTACTATAAATGCTTCGAAAACCTTGAGCCTTATGTTATGCTACGATATTTATGATATGAGCATGATATCCTACTCCTATGATGTTTCATGAGTTTTACATATTTTTAATGTCCGTGTTACTTACCTTACATACTTGATACATTCCACGTACTGACCGCATACTTTCTATGTTGTATCATTTCATGATACATGACCCGGCTCTCAGGCTCATCCTCATCTTTAGACTATCTCAGAGTTCATTTTCTGCTCGTTGGTGAGTCCTCATGTTCCGAAATCCATTTGACTAGACATTTATGTTATTTTATGTTTCAGTACTTGGCCGGGTTAGTTGTGGGTGTTGTCCCATCAACCCATCTTATGCAGTAGAGGCTTTCAGACCGTATGTAGTACTCAGCTTGCGTGTATGTTTGGTGATTCCTTATGTTATGATATGTTATGCTATATTCATGTTTCCTCTATGCCTTATGTTCAGCCTTCCTCTTAAAGTGAATGAAGTTAGATGTATGCTTATTCCATGGGTCGACTTGAGGTCTCTCGGGGTTCCTTGTCCCGTGATACGATCCGGGTCCGAGTTTGGGTCGTGACACTATCCTTTGATCTTGACCTTTGTACTCTATCTGAATGAGGTATCCCAATTTGCAAAGAATTCTCTCACCAAAGTGAGGTTGCACCTCTCTGACTCATTGAAGATATCGCTAGCTTCCAACTCACATATCTTGTCCTGAATAGCCGGGAACTCAAGTGCCAAGCGGCCCTCATCTATTCAATTCTCAGGTGCATACTTGTTCTTTTTGAGGGTTAAAACAAGTAAGCCCATGAGGCTCTACTGCTTTCGCTTCGAATTTCCTTACGGGGCTTGCTTTGGAAGCCGAAGAACTAGCTTCCATTTTTCTTGGTCTACCCCTCTTTTGGCTCTTCTCAGCTACAAACACCTCTTTTCCTTTTGGTTCCATGGTACCTAGCAAGCAAAAAATAAAAAAACTTTACAAAATTAGTTTGTGAACCAAATGTCTGACTAACTAAGTATGGAAGGTGGAAAATTCACAGCAAACTCAACTTGCTAGCGTATAGTTCAATGAAGCAACCTTACGAGTTTTGAGTTATGTCAGCAATAGAGGATGAGTATTCAAGAGACTTGCGTCGTGCCGCGATATTAAATTAGCTGCTTCTTGGGAGGCAACACATGAGGTGGTTTGGTGAAGTCTGAGTAACCAAACCACCTGCATCATGCCGCGACATTAAATCAGGCGCTTCTTGGGAGACAACCCAAGTATCTTGACTATTGGGTGTTCAATGTGCAGGTGAAACAAAAATTGATGGGAGAAAAATGCAGGACAAGTCTGGACTACGATCCTCAATACAAATCGTAACATGATGGTATGGCTCATAGTCTCGTCCGTGGTAAAAGAAAGAGACTTGAGATGGTGTAGAAGTTCATACTACGATTGGTCATTATGAATCGTACCTTTGTGGTACGATTCATAGTACTCACCATAGGAATGAACTTCCCTGAAAAGTGCCAAAGTACTGAAGTATGACCTATGAGTCATGGTAAGGGTCGTGGCATTTTGGTATCACTTGTACCATCTTCTCATAGGTCCCAGGTAAGTTTTCTCAGTCTCATGGTACAAGTCTATGGGATGAGCCATAGGTATAACCTACGACTTGTGGTATGAGTCGTAACGGGCACTTTAAATTAAAAAAACCCAGATGACCTGACTCGACCCAATTTTTTAAAAATTTGATCAGAACCTATTTAAATCAAATTTGGACTTAAATTTCCCATACACTCACAAACACAACCCACAATCATCTCCCCTCAATCCTCAATCATCTTTAACTCATGCAACATCCCGATTGAGCTTGAATCTGTGTAATTAAATTTGCACAAGTGATGTCGCCCAAGCGCACGCAAGCACACGTGGTCGTCAAGTAATATGGATTGTTAAGTCCAGATAGCGTACCCACAGGGACTTGTCAATTTAATCATTATAAGGTTGCACTTTGATTTCACTACTCTACGAAACAAGTAAAATGGAGATTTTTTTGGAAAATTAAACTACTAAAACTTCAAATGTAAAAATTAACTTAAATGAATGCAAGCTTGATTGTATTTCGATAATGATGACAGACTAGGGCAATGGCACTTGGTTAGTTTTAGGTTGAGTTTTTCAGATGTAATTAAACTAGCATGATTCTTCCTAAGATTGTTAGTTGCAAGTTACTATCCCATTTCTTGCCACTATCCCTAGCATCCAAGAACTATTTCACGAACCCTAACGCCTATATCCCTATGGTCGCAAGAGAACAATGAAACGAAGGTTATGCCTACTTGTATTTCAACTAAACGGGATTGAAGGGTATATACCTATCCTTAACAACAACTTCTATCATATCACCAATGGGTTCAAGGGTCTTTGAATTCCCATTCTGTATTTATTTTTAACCCTTTCGATTCCCTTTCTCAAGTTCAATCGATAGCCAATGGATTACTTACAAGATGATCAGTCTCATAAATAATAAATTAAAACAAATAAATACAAACAACCTTAAAAAGAAGAATCAAAACTAAATTTAACTAATCTGTCAAATAATCAACCATTCACCATGGCCACAACCCTAGAATATGAGTTTATCCACTCATAGACAAGCGGAAAAACAAATACTTAGTCATCATCATGAGAAAATACAAAGTAAAGAAGAGAAAACCTAGTTGTAGAACCTTGTCTTCCTTCCAAACTGCTTACAAGCTTTCACGAATGAACTACGAAATAAAAATGAGCAAAGACTGCTTCAAGCAGTCCAAAACTACTCCAAGATGTCAAAAAGTACGTAACAAATGACCTAAGGCTTATATTTATAGATGAGCATTCAAATGATGCTTTTGCCCTTCAAGACTTGGCTTAAAATCAGCATTTTTTGCCCCGGAATAGGTCTAGCGTGCCGCCCCTCCTATCTCGCCACAAACTTTGTCAATTTTTCAGCAATTTTCAGCAATTTTCAGCTCCGAATAAGGCTCGGTGCACCTCCCCATCCATAGCACCAGCCTAAGAATTTTTATCTGAAGTTTGAGGGTTGGTGCGTGGCGCTAGACATAACACTAGACTAAGATTTTATTTCTCTGAAGTTTGAAACTTGGTGCGAAGCGCCATCCATAGCACCAAACCCGTTAGATTTTCAAATCTTCATTCATTGCATCATTTTAAGCCCATTTTACTTAGTTTCCTGCTCAAATAAACTCAAATTGTTTGTTAGCGCATAAAACACACATACATGGATTTAAGCTTAAATGAAGGATTATGAACTCAAAACATGATCAAATATTGGTAAAAATATGACAAATGTGCATGAAAATATGCCCAACATCACCAGCCCACACTTAAACCATTGTTCGTCCTCAAACAATCCTTAAAACATACCAAAAATCATGTTTCACCATCACACTTGAAACCTCTATCAACTCATACTTAACCAACTAGCATGGAGCAAACATAAAGTGATTTATCATCATACAAAAATTCTCAACAAAGAACATAGAAAGATTTCACAATCAAGAACACACAACCTCTATAAGTGACTCATCTTTTCAACACAAAGGGCCAACATGATTAAGTGTGACACATGAAACAAGTAGTACACCTTATTAGACCTATTGTACCCCTCACTTTTAGTAATGTTCCTCTCTCAACTTCATCAATATAAGACATAGAACACATAAGTAAGGCACACTCACACTCACGAATGATGTAATGTACATATGCAACATACCATAGGCTTGCCCTTCATGTACGTTGAGACTACCTAATTACTTCAAGAAACTAAGATCACAAGGACTTTGCTTGGTTGTAATATCGGCTAAGGGACGGGTAGGATTAATATTTCATTTTATAGTGACTACCACCGTAAGCACTTTTAATACATATTTCACTTTTATTGTCCACCACCTCTTTCCTTGCTTGTTCACCTTTCATCTACTCACCCTTGTCTTTTTTTTTTCATGCACCATTTTCACTGCTTGACTTCTAGTTTTCTGACCATAGAATAACTAAGGATTTTGCAATTATAGCTCTCTTTTCTTAATTCCCTAGCAGCAAGTAAACATCACAATTTTTATGGGCCCCCTTCTTCTCACTCTTCTTTTCTTACCACAATTTTTTTTATTTTTCCCTTAACATTATACTTTGATGGACCTTTATTTTCATGTCTCAAAGTGCCTAAGATTACTTTGGATCAATAAGTTTGAGATCTCACAAAAAGAGGGATTAAGCTACTATTGAGGCTAAGAAAGAATAAGGCTTTTAGGCTCAAAGGGTTTAATTGGGAGAATAACTAGGAAGGTAAAATAAACGTGGGAAAACATGGATTTTCAAAGAAATGCCTTGATCATCTCTCAATTCCATACCATCTAGTTATCCTACATACATTGAGGCAAGTTCTAGATGCTACAATATATATACACAAAATAATTCAACTCATCTCTCATGGCAACAAGAATCTAATCAGTTTCTACAGCTACATATTTACACAATCATATTGAATGACAAGTTAAATTCATAACTAAGCCCTAAGGATATGTTGAGTCAAATTAAAAAGATATGTGCGTCTCTCATGGATTCTAACTCATGCAATCAAGATGACCACTCTATTTACTCTAGCATAGAGGCTAAGAAGAATATCAACAAGCATACAAGCGGATTTCCTACGACTCAATCCTAAAAGATTAAAAAAAAATGTGACAAAACTTCCCTTAAGATGGTCGTCATCCTTCTATCATAGGGAAACGTCATTACTCTGTGACTACAAAGACTCAAACAAAACAAAAAAAATTTACTCCAAAATAAAGTAACCAAACATAACCTAGTCAAGACGAACATAACAAGTCAAACATCCCAAGCATCCAAATAGTCAACATCATCATACTATCTATTACAATCCAAGACCTACAAATTATCAAACTACTACTGCCAGGAATATGAAAATTCTATGACCTACAAATATAGCAATTAAAGATCAACAGGAATCTAACTTTCCTCCACAACACTTAAAAAGGTGCACTATCCTCAGTGCACACACAATTACATTATAAAGGGAGAGAAAAGGAACTTCCTGATCACTAAGCATCATCCTGCATGGCACATATAGCAGCATCCTCCTCCTCCATGTCTAGATCATCAACACCATCCGTAAGGACAGTAGCCTCATCATCATCAAGCGACTTCTCAAATGCTGGGCCCACTCGACATATCAACATAGCACTCTCTGTGAGCGGGTACTGTTCCTCTAAAGCCGATATCTCCTCTACAGTGGCTGGTCAACCTCTTATCTTCCGCTGTAATTTCATCATCCCAAACATACGACCCTGCCAACTCTCATCTCGGGCCTGCCGATCATCTATAGTAAGAGAGGGACCTGCGAAAGGGGAAATCTCCTTAACCGTGGTGACATCTATGATCTGTACAACCAAATGTCCTACCAAAGGTAAAACAAGGTCTGCATCCTCCTCCTCAATACCTGCCTCCCTCAAGTATATGGTCAAGAGACTATCGTGGAAATATTTCTATCTACAATTATCTCATGATCTCCTCATATTGTGGCAAATCACACCACCAACATTAATCGGTATTCCCTTCATAAACATGTACACCAAAATAATCTGCTCGCAAGTCACTTCTGTCAAATATATCCCAAGGAGAAAGACAGCACATACCAACTTCACTCACACCTTTGCCTCCCTATTGAAACAAGCAAAGGCAAGTGTGGAATGGGTGCCATTTTTATCCCTCTTCCATCGGGTGGATGAGTGCCCACCACACAAAGTGTGGTGGATTTCTCTATATGACGGCTTTTCCAACAAGATGACATATTCTGAAGGGTCTACTGCAGGTGTCTCTAAGAAAGCATTGAACCTGTCGGCTGTGAATCGCACCACCTATCCTCTGATCTTGACCTTTGTACTCTCTCCGAATGAGGTGTCCCGATTTGCATAAAATTCCCTCATCAAAGTGAGGTTGCACCTCTCTGGATCATTGAAGATATAGCCAGCTCCCAACTCACGTATCCTTTCCTGAATAGCTGGGAAATAAAGTGCCAAGAGGCCCTCATCTATCCAGCTCTTTTTGAGTGTTAAACCAAGTAGACCCATGAGTCTCAACTGCTTTCTCTCTGAATCTCCTTGCGGGGCCTGCTTTGGACCCGAGGAACTAGCTTCCATTTTTCTTGGTCTACCCCTGTTTCAGCTCTTCTCGGCAACAATCACCTCCTTTTCTTTTGGTGCCATTGTACCTATCAACAAAAAAATTAAGAACTCTACAAAATTAGTTTGTGAACCAAATGGCTAACTAACTAAGTGTGGAAGGTGGAAAATTCACACCACACTTAATTTGCTAGAGTATATGTGAGAATTTGTGAAATAGGATACTCAAAACTTTCCCCATAATCATCTAATCTCAACAATACAATTTAATTCACTAACTTATACTGCACCAAGTTTATGAATTTTTCTTTCTTTTCAACTATCCTCTAGCTTTTAACTTTTAATCAAGAATGCACTATCTAGGCTATCCCTCTCACTTTCTTTCTCCAATTCATAATTCAAGTAATTCATGTAATGGAGTAACAATATTCAATTCAATCAACCAATAATAAACAATTTACTACCATTCAACATGAATTAATCAAGAATTTCACTATCTCAAGCAATTATCACAGAATTCAAAGCTTCATGTACTTTCTTTCTCTACAATTAATGCACCTACCCACCAACATTCAAGAATTCAATTCACCTACCGCATCATACCCACAAGTTCAAATCACCATATTCAACTAAGAATCAAGCTACCCAACAAGGATAACGTACTATCATGAAAGAATTTTTAGACTTTAAGCTCATAAAAATCCAAAACATGAAATTCAAGTCTCTTCACCAACAATGGTTATTTTGGGTTCTAAATCTTGGGGGAGAAGGCTATGGGAGCATGCTTTCATCATTAATCAAACAAGAGAGAAGAAATATACTTACTTGAGTTGAAGATGAGAGCTTCACCAACTTGTTGGAGAAGACAACAATGAAGGGGAGAGAGAGCGGGAGTTACGACCTATGGGGAGAGAGAGAATTTTTTGCTTTTTTTCCCCAACTTTTTGAGGGAAAAGGATGAATGGGCTTTAAATAATAAGTGGGGCATGGGATTTTATGTCATTTTAAGGTCTTTTAAGTCAATATTGACTCAGATTGACCAATAATTTTCGTCCATCAAGCATATGGCGCGCTGCCCCCTCTATCTTACCACAGACTTAAATTTTTTTTCTCTAGAGATAGGGGCTGGCGCAGCGTGCCCCCTGTAGCCTCACCTGACAAAACTTTTTTCTTCTAGTATTTAACTCTTGGTGTCCCATGCCAGGCGTCTCACCCCAGACTTACACTTTCTAGCTCAATGTCCCAACTTGTTCTTACATCTTACACCCTGCTTGTCTCTACAAAATAAATGAAAGCATACAAAATGTTAAAAATAATGGGTTGCCTCCCATCAAGCGCCTTAGTTATCGTCATGGCACGACATTCATGGGTTGCCTCACTTGCAGCGCCTGATTTAACATCACGGCACGACTATGGTCCCCATCACTCCTTCATCCGAGTGGACTTGTGACCATACCAAGGATTTGCTAAAATTTTATGCAAGACTTGCTGCTCCACTAATTGATTACAACCTCCAGGTTCTCCTACCAGATTCACCTTGACGTCCTCATAATTAGGTGGTATTCATGCTGCTCTGAACAATTCAAACACTGCCTCTTGACCATTTACTCTCATAGAAATCTTGTCTGATTGAACATGTATGAATGCATCACCGGTGGCTAAATATCCTCTACCCATAATGAGTGGAACTGCTGCATCTGCCTCATAGTCTAAGATTATAAAATCCACCCGCAGGATGAAAGGTCCTACCTTAATCAACATCTTCAATGATTCTCTCATGATAGGCTAGAGATCGATCTGCAAGCTGCAACGTCACTATGGTAGGACGTGGTTCACCTAATCCCAATGTTCTAAATAGGGATGCAGGAATCAAATTGATTCTCGCACCCAAATCACTTAAAGCTAAACCAACTTCCTTGCTTCCAACAGTGACAAGAATAGTGAAACTCCCAGGATTTTTAAAACTTTTTTGGAATTTTATTCTTTATTCAGGAATTGTACTCTTCTGCAAGAGCCACGGTTTCAAACTCTATATGCCTCCTTTTATTGTCCATGATATCCCTAAGATACCTGGCGTACTTCGGAACTTCCTGCAAAAGCTCCATCAATGGAATATTCACATGAACTTACTTCAACAACTCAAGAAACTTACTACATGTTGTGTCTACTTTTTTTCTTCAACCTTTGAGGAAATGGGAGAGGTGGTCTAGCTACTGCAATTTTTGGTTGTGGGTTGCTAGAATCCCCTATCTCAGTCTTGGATTTCATAGCCTATTCCTCATCAACTTTTTATTTTCTGGGGATAACCTCACCCAGCTCCTTACCATTGTGCAAGAAAATATCATTTACATTTTCCTTTGGGTTCTTCTCGGTATTACCCCGGAGTGCCCCCTGTGGTCTATTATTCTGCTGTAAGGCAAATTTCCCCATTTGCCTTTCAAGCTCATGGATGGATTTTTGCATTTGATTTACCACTTGCGTCTGCTGCACCATCCATTATTTCATTGTCTCCTCAAAAGAAACTGTTCTGCTGCTGGCCCTGTGGCCTTTAATAAGATTTTTGGGGCCTTTGGAAGTTTTGATTCCCACACCATGGGGGTTTTGCTCCATTCCCTTACCCATGATTATATCCATTACCTACAAAACCTCCACCAAGACCTTGTTGTCCCACACACTATACAGACTCAGGATTAAGAGGACAACTTGAATAGGCGTGGCCTTCTCCATACGCCTCACATGATGGTGGTGGGATTTGTACCTACTGTACCTGTTGCACTTGGCCTGCTGCTGGTGTAGTCACCAACTTACTGATCACATTCACCAGCTGGCTAATGTCTTCCCTGATTTCCACTACACCATCCACCTCAATCTTTCCCGACACCTTTGCTGCTACAAATCCTCTGCCCGAGTCTTGATAATCTTGACTCCCCGTAGATGTGAGGATCAAGAGAGCCTCCACTTAATCATAACTTTTGGACAGAATCTGTCCTTGTGCAGTAGCGTCAAGGAGTATCTTAGATTCGGTCTTCAGACCCTTAATGAAGTTATGCCCAATTATATCCTTAGGTTGCATGTGGTGTGGACAATCCTTTGAGTAACCCTTGTAACATTCCCATGCTTGAGCTAGTGTTTCTCCATCTTTCTGTATGAATTCGGAGATCTTTCCCCTCAGTTCTTTAGTTCTTCTTAAAGAGAAACCGATTGATGAACTTATTGGAGAGGATCTCCCAAGTGATGATGGATCCTGTAGGCTCATTTTGAAGCCACTCATTGGCCTCTCCGATTAGTGAGAACGAAAACAGAGTCAACTTGAATTATTCATCTGACACGTTATGGTAGTGGATGTTTTCACCCAGCTTTATAAACGTCATCATATGCCTATGGAGATCCTCATGCAGCTTGTCCTGAAATTGACAAGTGTTTTGGACCAACCACATAGTCCTTTCTTTCAACTCAAGGTTTCCAGTGATGGCTGGTTTGACAATTGCTTTAGAAGCATTCTCCATATTCGGCCTAGAAAACTGCATCATTAGAACTCTCTCATTCTCTTCACCTGCTTCTTTCCCAATGTTTTCCATAGCTAACCTTCGAAAGGTTCTCTCTATTTCAGGATCAAGAGAAGCTAAGGTTGGTCCTTGACTTCTCGTGCTTGGTATACACTAAGGCAAACAACCCTATAAACTTCAACAAAAATAAAAAACAAATGTAAAATACAGACTAGAGAAATAAAATTCTAACCTACAAATGATTAAACAATATTCAAGTCCCCAGAAACGGCGCCAAAAAGTTGATGTCGCCCAAGCGCATGTAAGCACACGTGGTTGTCAAGTAATATAAGATTGTTAAGTCCAGATATCGTACCTAAAGGGACTTGTCAATTTAATCGTTATAAGGTTGTACTTTGATTTCACTAATCTATGAAACAAGTAAAATGAAGATTGGTTTGGAAAATTAAACTACTAAAACTTCTAAGGTAAAAATTAACCAAAACGAATGCAAGCTCGAGTGTATTTCGATAATGATGATAGACTACGGCAATGACACTTGGTTAGTTTCAAATTGAGTTTTCCAGATGTAATTAAACTAGCCTGATTCTTCCTACGGTTATCAGTTGCAAGTTACTATCCCATTTCTTGCCACTATCCCTAGCATCCAAGAACTATTTCATGAACCCTAATGCCTATATCCCTATGGCCGCAGGAGAACAATGAAATGACAGTTATGCTTACATGGATTTTAATTAAATGGGGTTGAAGGGTATATCCCTATCCTTAACAACAACTTCTAGCCTATCACCTATAGGTTCAAGGGTCTTTGAATTCCGGTTCTATATTTATTTTTAACCCTTTCGATTCCCCTTCCCAAGTTCAATCGAAAGATAATAGATTACTTACAAGGTGATCAATCTCATAAATAATAAATTAACACAAATAAATACAAACAATCATAAAAGAAGAATCAAAACTATGTTTATTTAGTCTGTCAAACAATCAACCATTCATCATGGCCACAACCCTAGAATATGAGTTTATCCACTCATAGAAAAGTGGAAAAATAACTACTTAGTCATCATCATGCGAAAATACGAAGTAAAGAAGAGAAAACCTAGTTGTAGAACCTTGTCTTCCTTCTAAACGACTTATAAGCTTTCATGAATGAACTACGGAATAAAAATGAGTAAAGACTGCTTCAAAGAAGTCCAAAACTAGTCCAAAAAGTCAAAATCTACTTAACAAATGAACTAAGGCTTATATTTATAGATGAGCCTTCAAATGACGCTTCTTCCCTTGAGGACTTGTCTTTAAAATCAATATTTTTTTTCCCTGGAATGACCTTGAGGCGCCGCCCCCTCTATCTCGCCACAGACTAAGTCAAATTTCCAGCAATTTCAGCTCCGGATAGGTTATGGCACGCCGCCCCAGCCATCGCACCAGACTGAGATTTTTACCCTGAAGTTTGGGACTTAGTGCAGGGTGCCAACCATAGCACCAACCCCATCAGATCCTCAAATCTTCATTTCTTGCATCATTTTGAGCCCATTTTGCTTAGTTTCCTGCTTAAATCAACTTAAATCATTTTTTAGCGCATAAAACACATAAATACATGAAATTAAGCATAAATTAAGGATTATGAACTCAAAACATGATCAAATATGGGTAAAAACATGGAAAATGAGCATGAAAATATGCCCAACATCAGCCTCCAACAATCCATACCCGTAAGACATCAAAATAAACCATTTCAAGATAAACTAAATCAACTAGGGTCGATCTATCACATATCAATACTATACAGTTTTAGTAAACCTGTCTAGCTAACACAGATTCTCCAATTGGCGTAGAAAAAACAAATGGTCTAGGAAATAACTCAAGGACTGTTTCAAACTGACTCGCAATTAATGGTGTAACATAAGAGAGTGTAGAACTAGGATAAAACAAGGTATATACTATACGGGAGTGNCTATACGGGAGTGAATAATTAAAATACCTGTAACAACATCAGGTGACACCTCTTGGTCTGTCGACCATCCAAAGCATAGAATTGATTCTGGGCCACCTCGAAACCAGAAGTCTGTCACCCTATGCCCCTGCCATTTCCTACTATAGACTGAGGATCGGATCTAGGGGGTAGAACTGGGATGAAGAAGCAACCGCTGATATCTCTAATAGTGCCTGTCCTGCCTCAACCTTATCTAGAAAATCCCTCATAAAGTGCCATGGCTACCCACAAAGTAGCATAAATTTTCTCACAGATTGCACTAGCCTTAATGGGATATCCCGCACTTAGGACAAGACGGTAAAGGTAGTCTCCTCTGCCCCACCCACTTTTGTTATTGTGAGCTAGATGGAGCTAGGTCCGGGTCTCTCCTCTGTCCCTGAAGCTGAGGTGGGGCACTCCCTGCAGGTCTAGCTGACTTCCTAGATGACTCAACCCCTAGTTCACTCTATGTTCCTCTTAAGGACCTGTGGTTCTAGCTCTCTTTCTCTGCTTTTGTTACCTACAAGCATCCTGCAATTGATGAGCCAAATCTTTGCCCTCTGGGTGAAAGCCTGCATCCGTGCGATGTCCATATGCTCATGAGTGAATACCCCCAAAAAATCATGAGCTATATGAGGCCCCAACCATAATACGAATCGATGGACTCTATCCTCCATCATTTGCATCATATGGGGAGCATATTTAACCGAAGAATTAAACCTGAGGCAATACTCATGCATACGCATACCACCCTGCTCCAGGTGTAAGAACTACTCAGCTCGAGCTTGTCGAAGCCTCCAATGTAAATACTAGTGCATAAATTCCTCTGAGAACTCTTCCCACTTAGTTAGTAGTGCATCGGCTTCTCTAGATCGAGCCCAAGCCTCATACAATTATATAGCCACGCCATGTAGCCTGAAGGCTGCCAACTCTACTATCTTTGTCACTTTAACCTGCATCACCCTTAACACCCTATATGTATGATCAATAAAGTCCTGAGGATCCTCGCTCGAGTCTGATTTGGTGAGTACTGGAGGGCTCAAACTTTAAAACTCACAGGCTCTGGATCTTTCAGCCACGTAACCTCTGTATCCCTCTATTGCCTCCAACTGCCGATTCTAGATAGAAGCTATACGAGCCATCAACTGAATAGCTCCCTCAAAATCCCATCCTTTTGGATCAATTGGAGGTGCCACAAGCGCTAGAGGGTCCACCATTCTATCACTCTCGCGTATCACTGGGGCGGGGAGAGCTGGAGGTCTATCTGCTGTAGCCCTGACTGGGGCTGGAGGAACTGTGATACTTGTGGCAGGAGACTCACTCTAAGCCTCTGATCTATATCCCTGATCCTATGGAGGGTGACTAGTACCTTCTTCTTGCAGTTGTACCGATCAATTGCATAGTCATCTTCCTTGTCACAGGCATACCCTAAAAAATAGCACAATTTATAGATCATAATACTTATGGCTTCGCTCTTTGCACGAACTATTAATGAAAGAAGTGAAATAATTCCTAAATGCCCTGTAGCCTCCTGATTGTAAGTATGGTGCACGACATACTCATAAGCAGGACTCTGCTAGACATGACTTTGTGGACTT
>JACEIK010001659.1:188515-199317 GCA_018107945.1 Datura stramonium | reverse complement strand
CATAACTGACACCATCATTATAGAGCTTACATGATGCCCCAACTATCTCGCTCAAGTGGGCAGAGTCATCTTAAGACTTGCTAGGGCAAAGAATTATTATGGTGTGATATCATTGGTGTGCCCTCGGATGGGGAAAACACACTCTTGAGAGGTCCCAAATATGAATATATACCTATGATGGCGCGTAGTTATGAGACCTAGGTCCTCGAAATCCCTAGCCTACTCGGTGCTAGACACTACTTTGAAAAACATGCATATCGCTCATAATTGTCTACTCAAAACATCACTTAAATCTATTTCTTGGGAGTATTAACTCCAAAACATCTCTTTAAAGCATAACTTGTAAGCCTTGGCTAAAAATCATGATGAAACATACTTGAGTTTTACATGGGCTTGCCCAAATCATGAAATCATACATACTTGAATAAGGCTTCATAATTCAAAATCACAAAATCATAAGTTTAAGAATTCGTAAACATTCATGCATACTTTGATAATTCATCATACTTGAAATCATGGGCTCATAAGCTTAAAATTCGTAAATCATCCATAATAGGGAAAAATCACCATAAACTTGAAATCGTGAATTAGTAAGGAATTTGAGAATCAAATCTAAACTAATAACCATAATTCATCAATTGGAACATGAGAAAATTTAACCCATAGAGAGATCATGGATAATTTGATCGAATAGGGTCAAACCCTAGCATTTCACAATTTAGAACTTGAGAAATAGAGATCATAGAATTGAACTTGAAAAGGGCATTAGGGTGGAAGGATTTCCGCCATTCATAACCCTACATACCTTATCTTTGACCTCACAACTATCAACAAGAAGCCACAATCCTTGTATAAGTTCAATCTGTAACAATTTATGGATATAAACTACAATCAATAGCTTAACGACGAAATCCAAGTATAGAGGCATTTCATCGAAAACCCGGAGGGAATAGAACACTCAAGCCTTTTATTAGTGGGGTATCCTAACACCCACTTCTTTATACATCCCCTTAACAACAGGTATAACCATTACAAGTCCAACCAAAACAACCACATCCATCCTCAACACCAAAATAATCTGACAATCCCTAACCCTAGGTCATCACAGGAACTCATGGCTTCCTAGAATGATCCCATGAGTCTTGACCTTAGAATATCCCTAAGGAGTAGAAAACAATGCTCATCAAAGGTTTCTGGAGAGTTACTTACCTAGGAGGAAGGAGGAGTGCTCAAGATTTCAAGTCTTGGATCTCAAAGATTGTTTTTGACCTTGATAGAGATAGGAAGTTGATTTTGATGTTAGAATAATGAAGAAATTCATGGATTTATGTTGTGATAGGTTGGATAATGCTTACCTAGACTTAGGAGGATTGAAGAGAGCTCTTGAAACTGATAGGGTTGATCTGGAGGCGGAACAATGCCAAAAAAATCGTTTAAGGCAACTTTTAAAAGCCCTGAAACCCCCATATGGCATCGCAAGTGATAGGCCGTTAGTCCCCTGACAGACCGTCAACTTGCCATCACTATGGGGAGGAATTTTTCAGCTTTTGGTTAAGGGTGATGGAGCAATCTTGACGGACCGTCACTCTTCTCGTCACACCTGACAATGCTCCACTAAATTGCTCATAACCTTTTACTCCGAACTCCAATTGATGCATGGTCGGATGTGTTGGAAAGAAGCCTCAAAGGGATACAATTTGATATGTTGAATAACCCAGAAGCACTTTGTAAATTAGGAGTTATGGTCATTTGAAGTTGACCCTTATAAGAACTTATATGAAAACTCAATCGGTAAAAATGCTCTCAACTCAACTTGGTGCTAGAGGTTCCGTATGACCTTAATTCACATACAATGCACTTCTCACACTTAAGAATTGATCTTAACACCTAGTTTTCATAAGAATTAAGTCAGCTTCGGGTGTATCAACATATCTATACAGCTTCAAACTTAGCCCAAAAGTTCGAGGTGTTAAAATATCTCAACTCACAAGTCTTGGGTCTAGTCTTAAGGACCTTTGGGGTGTTACATTATCTCCCCCTTGGGATCCTCTCATGTAGATTTAGCATACTGAAAGGATAGAGAAGGAACCGCAAACCCAAAACTGAATAACCATGGTTAAAAATTTATGGAGTGACAGACTCCAGTCTGAGATACATGACTGAACTGAATTCATGAAACATACATGTATTCTATGACATGAAAGGAACTGAGAGACATGAACTTGTCATGAAACTGAATATAGTACTAAGGAGGAAACTGGTACCTCATGTGGGAACTGAGTTGGAAGGAAAGAGGTGAGGGCATTTGTCATCATATCTATTTCGGCTTTCTACATAGCCCCCTCTACAAGCGGACTCCTCCAAAAAGGATTTAACTGAAAGGCCTCCTTATCCCTCAAGTATACAAGTTTTTCTTATCATGAAAATCACCCAACCTCAAGCTCTAATCATGGAGCCACTAGTCACACCATAATTTGGTCCACCCATACATCATCATATCATTCAAGCCTATCACTTATAATTATCCCATGGCTCATCCATAGCTTACACTATCCAAGAATTTCCCTGTCTCTGTCACGACCCGAGTTCATACCCTAGCCATAACACGGGACAAGGAACCCTGAAAGGCTCCAAGTCGACCCATGGCATAATCATCGTATACATTTAACATAAAAAATGACTAACAACACAATAATCGGAAACTAATAACAAGAATCTAATATAAACCATAAGAACAATTTAATAACACTTAGTTACAACGCTGAATTTGTCTAAACAAGTCTGAAAGCCTCCTACTAAACGGACGAGTTGCTGGGACAAGCCCCCAGCTAACTCTTAAAGTCTGAAAACTAAAACATGAGAAAATAAGGACATAAACCACGTCCTCGGAAGATGAGGACTCACCATTAACAACTGGGAGAGAGAGAGCGAAGCGTATCTAACCACACGGCTGAACCTAGAGTCCTGGATCTATATCATGAAATGATATAGCACAAGAGGCGTGCGGTCAGTACTTGGAATGCACTGAGTATGCAGGAAACGTAATCAACTAACTCATAAATATATACAAGAAGGAAGTAATATACAATCTTAATAATAGTAATATAACTGAAATGAGATACGACAACCTTATATGAGATTCACATATTCATATCATCATAATCACATTATAAGAACATGCATTATTATAAGATAAAATAATGTGCAAAAGTAATAATCGGAAATAATGTAGAGGTATGATGCCGTGACTGATATCAAGATGGTCCCTGACTGTCCAAATGAAAGTCCCTGACTGTCAAAGGGAGCATCCCTGACTATCAAAGGGAAACATTCTTGCTAGGGAGAATCCCTGACTGTCAAAGGGAGAAAATGCTATGATATAGAGGGTCAATGAATCGCTAGGGATGTTAGTCCCGATAGCCTAAGGAGAAATATGCACGACTAGTAGCTAGGGATGTGAGTCCCGACTGACTAGGAAAACATTCTCCGCTAACGAGAATCCCGACTGACTAGGGAAACATTCTCCACTAATGAGAATCCCGACTGACTAGGAAAACATTCTTGCTAATGAGAATCCTGACTGACTATCGCTAATCTAAATTGCAACAGCTAATCAGAGACAAGGACATTAACTGATATTCATCATACAACATTCTTTTCGATAGGGTTGGGGATACTTTCCAATAACAACAAGCCCAACAGTTGCAATATCATTCTCATGTTTATCACCATAATTCACCTCATCATGGAGTCAAATCAATAATTATCTCACGCATCATATGCTCACGAGAATTCTATAGATTCATATTGTGCATTATACTGTCATGACATTCCAAATTTTGAATTCATCTCATTCAACATGTAGCATAAGGTCATGCATGAGTAATAGATTCAACACATACTTCATCAAAGATGCATGGCTTCATTTATTTAGATTTACGAACAACTTGTACATTTAACTCATATCTCATTATTTACAATGAAACATGGAAAAACATTCATTTTTATTTCACAAGCCCATTTCATGATTTACTCCAATTCATGAGAAATATGCAATAATTATCCATTTTCATAGATTCACCTCATACCCAATCAATTTAATCGAAAACATAGCGATAATACAAAATTTTCTTTCAATTGCTCAAGCCTTTAACTCCAAACTCATCTCAACATATTCATCAATGTTATAATCGGGTTATTAGGGATGATCATACGAGATTCACATGATTGAACATAGATATGAAGTACTACGATAACTTAAGTGCACTGTCAACAAGTCCCATTCACTATTCAAGCCAATTTACGAAGAATATGCTACACTCTTGCATTCCCAACTTATATTCCACAATTCAAGACAACCCATTAATTATATCCCAAATAATTACATAATCGCAGTACATATTAACATTTATGAAGAATGTAAAAGAAATTTACCCATAACACAAAACCCTAGATCATGCTTTTCTAGATTTGTTGAAATTGGGTTTTTAATAAAAATATTTTGGGACACAAGGATGGAAGAATATCCTTGTTGAAAGACCCGCATACCTGCTTTGAAGAATCTCCCACTTGAACTTGACCTTAGTCTTTGAATAATCCCTTGAAGAATCCTTGAACATTAGGAGAGAGAAGGAAGAAGGGTTTGAGAGAGTATCTTGAGAGAATGTGAAAATGAAGTTTTCCAGCAATTTTGGCCACCTAACGGGTTACTTAACGAGTCTCTAGGTGACTTAACGAGTCATCTAACAAATCGTTCTGTGAGGCTGATGAAGTTTCACCAAATTGCTCATAACTTGTTACTTCAAACTCCGATTGATGCAAGGTCGGATGATTTGGAAAGAAGACTCAAAGGGATTCAATTTGATATATTGAATTACCCAAAAACACTTTGTAAAATGGGATATATAGTCGTTAAAAGTTGACCCTTGCTAGAACTTGTACGAAAACTCAATCGGTAAAAAAGTTCTCAACTCAACTTTGTGCTAGAAGTTATGACCTTAATTTGCATCCATAGCACTTCTAAAACTTGGGAATTGATATTAACACCTAGTATCTATAGAATTCATTGGGCTCAGACCTATCCATACATCTAGAACGGTTCCAAACTTAGACCAAAAGTCCGAGGCATTGAAATATCTGAACTCACTAGTTTTGGATCTAGTCTTAGAGACTTTTGGGGTGTTACAGTATCCCCGGCATGGCTAATAACTTCACTTCATGAACTTCTACATACTGGGAACCTAAGGCATAAATATATCATGAACACACGTGTTGTAACGATCATTTATGTCATAGGTGAACATACATAGGGCTTATAGTAAGGAAATCGTAAGCATGAAACTTCCAAGAAATCTAAATTGAGCACATCCATGATGTCGCATGATCTTATGAGCCATTAAGGCAAATCTTGAGGACTAGTTCATAGAGCTGAGTGATCTCATGCTAAAATAGCATTCCCGAGTGATGCTTTATAACTTAATTTAGTCTTGTTTATCTAATTAATTATATACATTTTCATGTGATTTTATATAAATGTGAATATATGTACTAGACATGATTAGTCCTTGTTTTGTAGGTTTTTAATGATTTTGAGGAACTTAATCATAAGTTGGTGAAGTAGAGGAATGGAGTCGGGAGCAATGTGCAAAAAGTCGGCAAGGAGCATGCCATGGCAAGGCTGGGCGCGCCAGGGCGCGTGCCACGCAGCGGCTGCGTGTGCCGCGCCCAGCCAGTGCCACGCCCCAGTACCGAGCACGCGAGAAGGCGCGGGCGAGCGAGGTCGGCGCGCCGGCCTGGGTACCACCTGGGAGGTCACGCGCCACCCAACCCGGCCAACGCGCTACATGAGCAGCGTGTCACCAGGCAGCGGTGACCATTAGTTTTGGCATCTGGAGGCAATTTCTAGAGAGTCTCCGCGTTACCTCCCACGTGTCACGAAGGCGGTGCTCCATGACCCTTCCGTGACATGGAGCCATTCCACCGGCTTGAGCTAATTTTTGCACGTTTCTCATTTACTATAAATAGGTCCCTTAGCTCCACAAAAACACTTTGTCGATTTTATTACGGAAAACAGCACAGGAGTGAAGGGAGAAGTGGGAGAACTCATCTAGGGTTTGGAAAATTCCCTTCTCTTCTACCAAATTCTTGTATGTATGTTAATTTAGTTATAGTTTCTTGTAGTTTTACCAGCATGAATGGCGAGCCTTGCTCCTAGGGTTAGGCAATTGAATTATGATTGTGTTTTTATGAATTTGTTTGGAATTAAGTTATTGATTGTTGTTTTGTCTTGCAATCTGGATTATTGGTTGTTTTTATGATTGATCACCATGAA
Organism: Datura stramonium; assembly: GCA_018107945.1. NCBI lineage: Eukaryota > Viridiplantae > Streptophyta > Magnoliopsida > Solanales > Solanaceae > Datura > Datura stramonium. Next base: position 192,986 of record JACEIK010001659.1, on the reverse strand, counting down.
AACATACACGTTAACGGGCATTTGCTTGAAAGTATTTACCTAGGTGAACACCTTGAGAATGTAAGGAGCATGATTGTATCTCATGATATAATTTGTGTTAGGATAGAGATATGCATAATTCCTTGGTTGATAAAAACGGGATTATTTAGAGACCGATTTAGAATTATCACATCATCACTCAAAGTGGTAGTTGGCCCCCTTCTCCCTTTTTTTCAATTTCTCATAACTTGAGTTGATTGTTCTAAGTTTGAAAAAGTGGTTCTGACCATTTTTCAAGTAAAATAGTTTTGCCTCTTAAAATTTCAATATTTCTCTTCAAATGAAACTTCTGCCTTCAAATACAATATTAATTTAATATTTTTATTATTTAATTTCAAATATTATATTTTCCAAAATATCATCAAATTCATGCTCAAAACGCTTTAGTTTCTCTTTAATATAAACAATAATGATATAAAATTATATAATTCATTATTTTGGGGGGCATCATTTGAGTTTTCCCAAATTTTGGAATTGTTAAAAAGAATGATTTCTCAACTACACAAGCCAATTGGAGGAAGCTTATGCTAGGGTAAGTACTCAGCTTAAACACAAAATTAATTAATTAAGCTTGTCCTTTAATTATTATTTTTATTAATTTCATTTTTTTAATAAAAAATATTATGTAAATAGACTTTTGTAGTCAATTCTTTTTTCATTAATTTATGCACCAATAGGTTTATTACACCGAATTTATTACACCGAATTGCCCTACTATTTTATAATAAGAATATGTCATTTGCACCTGCAGATGGAGCAAAGGATTATCATGGTGCAAATGGATCGAGCTGGAAGTTCAAATTCTTAAAAACAAAATATTTTTAAATTATGTTATATGTAGTTAAGAAATATTTGGTGTCCATATATGACACTGTATTTGGTTCAACAACTTAGAAGTCTAAATTGCGATTAGTTTATTTTCAAAATTGATCATATTATTTCACTCAACTTTCAATTATATAATTATGTTGTGCTATCATGCATCTATATATATAAGTCAAACACTCTTATTTTATATCCGGAAATAGATACTTACTCATATATTTTATTTTATTTTTTGTATGTACCAAAATATGACTTGAAAGGGGTACGTTGGACCACTAGAAATCTCGATGCGGAAAAGAAAAAAGAAATTCTAAATAAAAGATTAATATCATCGTGTAAGAAAACAAACGAGTTGTCCTTTATGTGATGTAAAAATGGGTATAATTTTTTTATTCTTGGAGAAATCAATGGTTTTGATTGGCCATGTTTAACCAAGAGTGATGACACAATAAATGATTATTCACTTAGGGTTTTACACTAATTCATTGAATACATGAAAAATAACAAAAGTTTCGATGAACTTGATGTTTGAGAAATTAAAAACTTGATGTTAGAGTAATTCCCTCTCCATATATATCCCCTTCCCCTTCTTTGAGAAATTTCATATTATAGAGTGCTGGGAGTTTTCTTTCTTAATAAATCTATTTCAGTTTATGTACTCGTAGTTTTATACTCGAAGAGCTGGTTGAATCCTGAGGGATATACTTATATGAATGAAATATGTTAAGGATAGCGCTTCTGACAGCCTCAAGCAGTAATGGAGGCAGAATTTTCACCAAGAGGGTTTGAAATAGGTTTTCAAGTTATATCAAGGAGATTCAATACACAATATATATAATATCATATTTGATCTTACATATAAAATATATTTTTCTGACGGAAGGGGTTCGAATGAACGACGGCCCCTTTCACCACCCTGGATCCACCCCTGGCCTCAAGCTATCAAAATTCTCTGTAAGTTTTCGTGATCAAATATTTCTCGTAAGATTTCCAACAATCCTCTTCACGAGTATTTTCTGTAAGTTCTGATATATCACACAACTATATATCTACTAACATCATTTTTTACCTGTTAGACCAACCCTCACCACAGTTACTATGAGTATATCAAAAGTTAAAACTTGTGATTTTATCTCAACCTTATGTCCCAAAGTTGACCTTTTGAAGGGGACAAAAATCTTTAAAATGACTAAAAAGGTAATGAAGTTAAATGAAGCTTCGGTTCTTCTCATCATTAAAAATGGTTCTGAGATTAGTTCAAGATTCAATCAAAATGCAAACATAAATACGAAATACTTAAACGAAACATAACTGTGAGGCATCAAAAAGACGAAGAGGACGTATCAAACTCACTGTTGTCATCATCATCTTAGCTCTTGGAGCTATCATCCTCTTCATTTTCGGATAAAGACTGCTCCAGTGCTTCCCTCGCCGCTTCAGCTTCCGCTTCAGCTTCCGCCACAGCTAAGTGAATGTGAAATTTTTCATTGTCCCGGATCTCATGAAGGGTGTCCACCCGGGTCTGTACGGCCACCCAATTCCTGTCCAACTCGGCTGCATGCCTATCAGCGTTAAGCTTGTCCTCAAGTCGCGCTTTGTCCTTATCACACAGCTCAACGGCCAATGCCAAGTCAGTTTCTAGCTGGGCCACCTTTTCTTGCAACGCATTGTTGGCTGTGGTAAGATCGGATAATGCAACTTTCCGCTCCTTTTGCTCCCGTTTAACCGCTTTGAGTTGTTGGGCCAGGGAGGTTCTATCAGCCTCGATCCCTGCATTCCTTGACCGGAGCTCACTTACCTCGGCCTGGAGCACACTCATTTCGGATTTCAGACGCTCCACATCACCCGAATGGGCCATAAGCTTATCCGTTTGGTCACTTGCCTTTCTTCGACTCGTGATGGCAAAAAGGTGACTCTGTAAGTTCAAAGAAAAAAAGTTTTTTCGTGGTTTGTGAAGTTATCTATCTATAGGGCAAAACTAAGCTTGACATATGAATGAAACAGTGCTAAGTCTTACTTGGAGGATAGAAGTGATCAGCTGAGTGAATGAATTTTCCAAATCATGTTCCTCTAACCTTGCCTTCTCCTCAGGCCCAAGTAAGCTCTCGAAGAGTTGAGCTGCCATTGAGAAATCACTTAAAAGATTCACTCCTGTAGGAATGTTTACCACAACCCGACGTGACATAGGGTTTGAAACACCCGCTTCAAAATCGGGAACGCAAGCCGGAGACTTGTCCTCTTCTCGTTCTTCTTTATCATCTTCCACCTCTACCACCTCGGGCATTGAACCTTTCTGATCCCTTTCCGCGCAAGGTTTGGTAAGATTCGAAACCCGTCTCCTCTTTGTGGAGTTAGATGTTGCACAAGGGGAAAGCCCACGCTTTCTACTTGATGCGACCCCAGTCGCGTTGCTTTGAATGCTGCCAGCAGCGGCCTCAAATGAAGGAGGCACCCTAACAATGGATTTAATTTTACCAGACAAACCTGCGATAATTTTCAAAATTAAGAAAAGGCATCGAAAATATAAAACAAAAACAATAGAAGTGTTGCTGCATACACTTACAGTGGTCTTTTCTCTTAGATGACATCGAGGGGAAAATGGATTTCCACGTCCTGTATTTTTTAGAGGGGACAAGCAGAATCGCGCTCACCCAATCGTCAATATTACCTATAACGTTAAGTTATGCAAAATCAAACACTTCAGGTAACAATCAATTTCAACAAGAACCTATATAAAGAAAGAAAAATATTAGAAGATATGTATCAAGATACATCTAAATAAAGAAAAATAAAATCTAAAAGTTAGAATATATAAAATTAATTTGTAGGAGACATTTTATTCATTCAGAATATCATTAAAATCTATGATATATGTACGAGATTGAAAATCTTTCTCTACTTCTTTAGAGGTTTTACAAATATATAAAGAAGATTCTTCTATGAGATTGGACAGTAAATTTTACTAACAGAATGAAGAAATAAAAGAGAGAGAAAATTTGCTAGAGTATATGCGAGTAATGAAAGGACAAAGAGTGATAATCACCTTTGAGGCTTGAGATATGATGAGAAAATAAGAAGAAAATATGCTTATATTTAGGAGGATGAAACCTTCAAATGTGAAAAATGGTCAACGAAGTAACGCTCTTATTTAATTTCTTACTAATTATATTATGGCAAGGGGAAAAGAATAAAAAGGAAAAAAAATTAATTTAAAATTTTGATATTTTTTTCTTTGGTATTTTTTCATTTTTTTGTCAACTTCTTATATAGTTTCAGATTACCTATTAATATAAAGAAAAATAAAATAAAATAAACTTAGAATATAGATACTAATTTGTAGGAGACATTTATTCATTCAGAATATCATTAAAACCTAAGATATATATACAAGATTGAAAATCTTTCTCTACTCTGGGGTTTTTATAAATATACAAAGAAGATTCTTCAATGAGATTGGACAGTAAATTATACTGACAGAATGAAGAAATAAAAGAAAGAAAAAAATTGCTAGAGTATATGCGAGTAATGAAAGGATAAAGAGTGATAAGCACCTTTATGAGGCTTGAGATATGATGAGGAAATAAGGAGAAAATATATCTATATTTAT
>JACEIK010001659.1:128530-174941 GCA_018107945.1 Datura stramonium | reverse complement strand
TATAATATGAATAAAAATGTGTTTATAAATTTAGGAAAAATTATAAATATATTTCAAATCAAGTAAAGTAGTTATAGAAAATAATCAACATAATATCCCAAGTTAGGTAAAATATACATTGTAAATTAAAACTAAACTTAGAAGGCTATTGTTAACACTCTCGTGGGTTATTATATATAATGTAGTTTTGATAATTAACGAGAGAGACAATGTCAATAATATAGACTTGTGTAATTTTGAAAAAATGATAATATCTGATAATGCTACTAATATAACTTGTTCACTTCAAATTACTCTTTTTCTTGATAATTAATTATTGAGCTAACTAGTGATTAACTAACATGACATTAGTAAGAAGTTGCAATTAGCACTAACACAATAATATTGAAGTAGTTATCCATTATAGAATAGAAAAATAGAAATTAGTGTAATTAATTCTTGATTATAGATCTTTATCTTTCGCAAATTTTCATTAAGTAGTTTATAAAAGAACACCTAATGAAAATTAAAATCGTTAGATACCCGTACCACATATTCCTCATTAAGATCAAGTGAGTATCGAAGGGTCAAGAAGATGCCATGAAAAAATGAAAGTGTAATTTTCAGAACTAAATAGCAGGATTTAAAAAAAATTATATTCGCTTTACAAATATTTGGCTCTTTTTCTTTTTGAATGTCAAAGACGTGAATAGTATTATAAGTAGTAGTAACATACACCACTTAATAATAATACTATCTTAGATAATGTTAATTTAATTATTGATTCAACATCATATATGAAAAATATTTTATCTCTCCTTTAACAACCTTTAACAACTGAAGACAAATTTTTGTTCTTTTCATAAAAATGAATGAAAAAATGTCGTTTATGAATACTGTAATTTCTTTCATAAAATGCATTTATAGATTTTTCACATTTTGAAGATCTTTTTTTAGGAATACACTATCTTGGTAAACTTCTTTAAGTAGTACGATTTTCTATCCATTCGACAATTTCAAAAATTTTGTAGAAACTCTAAGATTTAAAAAGCGGAAACTGAAAAACTGACATCAAGTTTTCTGAATTTAGTATTATGAAAATTTAAATAATGATAATATCATATGACTTTAGGAGTAGGAAAAAAGAGAATTTACATAGCATCTCCAAGAAAAAGGATGAGACTTTACCACAAAAATACGACAACCAAAGAAATCATGTCACCTTAAAGTTACAAATAACATACAAAGTTTCTAAACCATACACAACTCTTAGTAGAAATTTATGTAAATCTTTATTTCAATTTGAGTTTTGTACATTAAATATTTCTTAATTAGATAAAACTTAAATACTTTATACATCACAAATAAGTATCTATGAGTACCATTACCTATCCATTCGATAATTTTAATAGTTTGAAGGCCGAATGTTTAGCTTTAAAAGGAGAAAATTGAAAGGCAAAGACCAAATTTTTTTTGGATTTGATATTATGAAAATTTAGATGATAATAAAATCATATGACTTTAGGAACAAAGGAAAAACTCATGACAAGTTATATAACATTTCCGAGAAGGACGAGGTTGCACCACAGAAATACGACAATCAAAGAAATCATATTTTCTTAAGATTATAGACGGCATAAAAAAAATTTAACCGGAGACAACCTCTTAATAGAAATTTATATATTTTTTATTTTTAATTTGAAATTTATACGTTTTAATATCTAGATTAATTATGTTGAGATTATTATCTCACTCTTAATGTGAAAGAAAAATAATATTATAATTTCAAAATAAATTAATCAAAAATTTTGATCGCAAAAAAACATGAAATACACTCATTTCAAAATTAATCCCGCAATTAGTTATCATTTTATCCTTGTAATAAACCCATCCTTAACATGTTGTAAGGTCATACTTGTCATTGCACAAATACACATCCGGAACCTTCACCTGATAAACGAAAGGTTCAATTCAAAGCTGGGAGAAACAGGAATCGGAAAGCAAAATCTCTGTAGAAATTCAAAAAGTTTTTAAAAAATGGGGTCGACAGCCATTTCTACCCAACAAGCATTCTGCAATCTCCAAAAAATCACTCCTTTAAGCTACTGTAGCAGTAGTAGAAGTATAGTGAGTGGCAATAGGCAGCGGTTGTGGAGGAGGAGGAGCAGATGGGCGATGCCGATTAGGTGCTGCTCGGCGGCGACAGAGACGGTGAAAGAAAACCGGAGGGAAGTGCTGAAGAACGGCGAAGATAAGTTGGAAATATGTAGAGTACTGAATGGGATGTGGCAGACCAGTGGCGGGTGGGGAAGAATCGACCGAAACGACGCCGTCGAAGCTATGCTTAATTACGCAGACGCTGGTCTTTCTACTTTCGACATGGCTGACCACTGTATGAATTCGATTTTACCTTATACGTGGCGAGTTGTGATTGGTTGTCTTTTAACCTCATACGTGGCATTGTTATGATTGGGTGGTCAGGACTTTTATCGTCACAGTCTGTGTTAGATGTTCTTGTGTGTTATATTTGGACACGTCTGCATATGTTTTTAGCTTTTTGGATATTCTTTATTTAACCCCCTTTTCTTTTTGAGAATTTTCAATTTCTTACCATAGATGTTGTTTTGTTTGCACTTATGGTCCTCTTGCCAACAAGGTTCATTTTGATAAGGGTATGTTAGTGAATTGCATTAATCTTTTTCTTTTACCACGCGGCATTGCTTCGTCAGGCTTTTTGGGTGGGCGGCTATTTAAGTTAATTTCCCTTTTTTAAAAGAAAAGGGAATTTGGAAAAGTTGTCCAAAAATTACTGGAAGGCAATGGATAAGGAGTTAAAAGATTAAAACAGATAAGAGAAGCCTTATTTCAAATGAACCAGCTGACTACTGGTTAGTGGCTACTCATATTTTGGTGTCACTCTATGTAAAGTGGAATTAGTTCTTCAACTACCCTTTTAAACTATTTTATTGGTCAAGAATGGCAGAGCTGTTGAACAACAGTTTTAGTCAGTTCTCCTTGAGCTCAATCAAGATAAAGTCTTTTAGAGCAACTGAAGCAAGAACTAGAACATTAACGCCAAGACCATTACGGTGCTTGTTAACTGAAGATAAGCAAAGGGCTATAGTTAAGAATGGGAAAGATTCACTGGACATATGTAGAGTTGTCAATGGGATGTGGCAGACTAGTGGTGGCTGGGGAAGAATCGAACGAGACAGTGCAGTTGATGCTATGCTTCAATATGCTGATGCTGGACTTGACACTTTTGACTTGGCTGATATATGTAAACCTTAAATTTGGATTGATCTTCTTGTTTATTGTTGCAGCTATGCTGACATTGGTTACGTCATAATTTCATGCTGGGGGATATTTTCTATGTGCCACATGATTTGTATTGTATTAATTGATCGAATTTTGTTGCTCCATGATGACAGAATATATTTAGTAGGATTAGAGAAGTTTTTGATCAGTTGGATCACAAAGGATCAATGCTTGTAAGTAAATGTCTTCTTATAATTGTTGGCTTTGCAGATGGACCTGCTGAAGATCTTTATGGTATCTTTATTAACAGAGTACGCAGAGAGCGGCCACCAGAACTTCTAGAAACTGTGAGAGGGTGAGTTACAAAGGCATGCTTCTTTATTAAGATTGGTCAGCGAGTAGTATGAAATTGTTCTTTTGCATGAATCTATATATCTCCTCTTACTGCGATGATACCAGCATTTGATTTCAAATACTCAAAATTTTGCATAATAAAATAATGCATAGTATGCTGTGTTAGCTTGAAGGAAGAATTCAACCCGTAAACTTTATTCTTCTGAATTTGCTATGCAGTCTTACCAAATGGGTGCCACCACCGGTCAAGATGACCCGTAGTTTTGTCAGTGAGAGCATTGATGTTTCAAGAAGAAGGATGGATGTTGCATCGTTGGACATGCTTCAATTTCATTGGTAATAACCACCCGTAGTCTTTGTTAATATACAACTCAATTTCATTGTTCAAGTATTGGGATATGGCAGTGATAAATTAATAATAGACGGTTAATCTGATGTTTAGATCGAAATAACACCAAGGAGTTACAGCTCTTCATATTCTCTCGGGATTTAATTTGGTTTAGCACAAAAAGAGCATACTGTAAGTTGCACTAGACAATAGGTCACGGGCAGCACTAAAGAAACCACTAACTGCAGTTAAAGTTGTCTTATATTGTTCTACTCTTACCGGACTACAAACTCAATTTATTTTGTACGAAATTTAGTTTCCTTGAGGTTTCAATCTTCTGAAGATGAAGTATCAGAGCAATATCTTAAGGAATGAATTTTCATGTTTCCTTCTTCAATGCTAATCCTTTATGTGGATAAAATTGCTTCACCATGTAAAGTTCCGACATAAAACTAGCTGCCCACTTCTTAAATGTGTAGTATATGACAACCTTTACCTTTATGAACTTCAAGTTAAAGTGTATCATATCAGACATGTTTGGCCCTTGGGGCACAAGAAGAATTTTTTTCCTTATTGCACTAATCCAGGCTAAATCATAGTCTCTCCAGTCATCAACCGAATTAATAGAAAGAAAACTTTTAGTTTCACTTACTCGTTGCTGCTTGAATACCAGGTGGGACTACTCTAATCCTGGTTACTTAGACGCACTAAAGCATCTCACAGATCTCAAAGGAGAAGGTTAGTTGTATATTGCAGTGTTGGAGCTTTACATCTAAGAGTTGTCGATTAGGCTATATAGTGACACAGTTGACATGCAGGCAAGATTAAGACCATTGCTTTGACTAATTTTGATACTGAGAGATTAAGGATAATTCTGGAAAATGGGATTCCGGTTGTCAGCAATCAGGTATCGAGTTCTAGGCAGTTCTCATTGTTCTGCCCTTTACTCCGTATTTTCAGCTCTGAAGTAAAAGGATTTGTTTCTGCAGGTACAACATTCAATTGTTGACATGCGACCTCAACAGAAAATGGCAGAGCTTTGTCAGCTTACAGGAGTCAAACTTATAACGTCTCTCTCTCTCTCTCTCTTCCAACTTGTTAGGGTGCAGCAAATTGCTGTAATGATACATAACTTGTTTAATTTGTTAACGTAATTGTCTAATAGCATCCACCAAGGCCTGACGCATGCTTGCATTACTGCTTGTGATTAGATTCAGTCTAGCTTTCTCTAATTCTGGGATTCCAAGAATGAGCATCTCCCTTGCGCCTAGGGCTTAGCTCACTTGGCAAAGGTTGAGAAACTTTGTGGAATAGGTCACGGGTTTGAGCCCTATGCCAAGCAAACTATGCCTAGTATTTAAGTAGACAAACGTAGAGCGGCGAGCCCATTATCCTGATTTTAAAAGGTTGCTGTTAGTTCCAAGGGTTGGCTCCAAACAGATTTCTTGATATCAAAAAAAAGAAAAGAAAAGGAATGAGCATCTCCTTTATTGCCTGCCAGTAATGCTGCAACCGGGAAAGGACCTTTATTTTCTATCACCTAAATTTGACAGTCAAAAATGCCCTGTCAAAAATGCCTGTTACTTTCCAGTGCTACTGCTACCTTGTACAACACAGCGCACTATCTGTATGTACTTCTAAATTTGCTTTGTATGCAGGTATGGAACAGTAATGGGAGGGTTATTATCTGAAAAGTTCCTTGATACCAACTTAAAGATACCCTTTGCTGGCCCTGCATTGAACACTCCTTCACTACAGAAGTACAAAAGGGTAATTTCACTGGAAAAACTACTTTTTGCAGTAATGTTCATATGTGTTATTCCTCCGTAGAAGGTATTGTTTTGTGATTACCAAGAACTTAGACAAATACAAAGATAAGTTGGGGGGCTTCTCTTTTTCTCTGTTTATTGATGGGATTGGTATTTGAACTCAAAACCTTCAAGTCCTGGATCCGCCAATGTCTGAGGCCATACGGAAACTCAGCATAACGAACTGTATTGTGTGTTCTCCTGTTTCGTTGGCATTAGAAATGCTTCTCTTCTTTACAGCAAGATTATCTTCCGGATTATATGAGGTATTTGGATCAACAAATTTACTGTGTTAAAAAGAAAATTGCAGATGGTTGATGCTTGGGGAGGGTGGAGTCTCTTCCAAGAGTTGCTCAAGACACTGAAAAATGTGGCCAACAAACATGGAGTCCCCATTCCAACAGTTGCTGTGAGATATATACTGGATCAGGTATTTTCCAGTTTTCATCATTTTCTTGCATACTGAAAACAAAAAACAACGAGTTTTAAGCTATATATACCGTCGGTGCAAATAAGACAAATTAGGATAACCTGATCACACTGACGGTGTATATAACCTAAACTCGGAAAAGATTCATGTCAACTTGTCTGATTCATTTTGACAAAATCTGTTGCACAACTGCAGCCAGCTGTGGCAGGATCAATGATAGGTGTTAGGCTTGGTCTGTCGCAACACATTAAAGATGCCAATGCTGTGTTTTCTCTTGTTCTTGATGAAGAAGACATTAGCAACATCCTACAAGTCACAAACAAGGGTAGAGATCTTCAAAAAGTTATTGGCGACTGCGGGGACGAATACAGGCGTGCTTAGAGCCACACGGGCGGATTCATTTCATTAAGAAATTCATTTGATATGTATACATAATCTATCAAGAATTCGATAAGCATAAAAGGATTATCGTTCAGAATTCATAAATTTAAAATTTTGAATACGTCTGTGTAAAAGATCATTATTATTTTTATCTTTTCAACAAGCCTGTATAGTTTTTAATATTGCGTATTGTAGGATTTGATGGTACCTTGTTAGTGTTCGTCAAATCTATTGAACATAAATTATTAAATATTTGACGGAAATTAAAAATATTCATTTTTGACAAATTTAAATGGTCAAAACTTGTTCACTACATACTTGAGAGACAAATTTAAACCTAGCATCAAAGATAAAGGACTATTTTTGTCATTTTCTCCTCTTCTCCATACATATAAGTCATCAGAGCACCGATTTGGGGGACTGCATCTTCAACGCCGACAGTCGATCGGGGGCTCCGGCACCACCGTTCCACTATTTTTCTTATCTCCTTCATCATCCTCCCACCGTGAACCACCACCGTCGCAACTCCACGGCAACCCATCTCCATCCTTGAAATAGTCAGAATACCGCTGAAACACCGCTAGCACAATCCATTTCACCTAACCAGCAGATTTGAATGGCTAGACCTCCATTTAATGTCACGAGTTTGTGCACCCGCCAAACTCGTAGCCTTATTAGAATTGCTGGAACTGATAGTGAAGCTGCTGCGAGAAACCCAGATCAATCATCAACTTCAGAGAATCATCAATGTGAGCAAGAGAGCTTTGTTGAGATAGCTAAAGATGTTTGCAATGTTATCCGGACACGACCCAGATGGGAACATAGATTATTATCTGATTTCCCCACTGTTAATTTTACTGATCCAAGATTCTATACAGAGGTTTTGAAGGCACAAAAGAATAATGCTCTGTTGTCGCTTCGGTTTTATTATTGGCTTAGTTCTCAAAATGGATTTTCAAGGGGTCAGTTCTCTGCTGATGAACTAATATTTAATGGGCTCGTACAAGCCAAGGCTGCCACCGCAGCTAAATGTTTTCGAAAAAATATGAACTTCGTGCCTCAACCTAGTTGTTTGGAGGCCTACATTGAGTGTCTTTGCAAGAACGGAATGATCGAGGACGCCATGGATGTGTTTGCTGAACTGAGAGATGTTGGCCACTGTCCATCATTGAGAATTTGGAATTCAGCCCTTTCGGATTCTGTCCGAGATGGAAGAACAGACATTGTCTGGAAACTGTATGAGGAAATGACAGAATGTGGTGTTGTAGCAGATGTAGATACGATAGGGCACTTGATTCAAGCATTTTGTATGGAGAACAATGTTCCGAAAGGTCATCAACTTCTTAGACAGGTTTTGGAAGCTGGGCATGCCCCTAGTAATGCTGCTTTTAATAAACTGATTTATGAATCATGCAAGAACAGAGATTACTTTAGACTGTCAGCTCTTATCCATTCAATGATTGCAACTAATCGTTCTCTTGATATATTCACTTATCAGCATGTTATTCAAGGACTATGTGAAACAAGAAAGAGCCGTGAAGCTTTTAGGATATTTAATGATCTAAAGAATAGAGGCTATGCTCCTGATATGGTTATGTATACAACAATGATTAATGGTCTCTGTAAAATGAAATTGCTTGGAGATGCCCGGAAATTATGGTTTGAGATGATGCAAAAGGGATTCAATCCCAATGAGTACACATACAACGCACTCATCCATGGGTATTTAACAAGTAACCATCTAAGTGAAGCTGAAAGTCTTTATAAGCAAATGTGTGATAAAGGATATGGAGAGACCACAGTGACATATAACACCATGATCTATGGGCTGTGTCTTTATGGAAAAGTAGAACAAGCTCACAACTTGTTCAATGAAATGGCTGAGAAAGGTGTTGCCCGTGATGTGGTCACATACAATTCTCTTATTCAGGGTTTCTGCAAGGATGGGAAGATAGCTGAAGGTCTTCAATTTTTATATGGACTTTTGAAGCAGGGGTTGCAACCATCACCTGCTTCTTATATAGTGTTAATTGAGAGACTTTGTGAGGTGGGCCATATTTTGGAAGCGAAATCATTGTGGAACGATATGCAGGATAGAGGTGTCAAACCTGCAGCATCGACTTATGATTCTATCATAATTGGTTTGATCAAGCAAGGATATGTAATAGAGGGGGTAGATTGGTTGAACAGTATGATGAAGAGTAGGCTCAGACCAAGGAGAAAAACTTTCGAGAAACTAATTTATCATCTTTCTCAAGCAGATAAGTTGGATGACTCTTTGTCCATTTTAGATTACATGCTTAGGTTAGGTCATGTTGTCAGAGAAAGTATTTTCCATTCTCTAGTAAATAAACTTTGCAAAGATAATTCTCTCCATATTGAGATGCATATGGGAAATATTATCTAAGCAATTCAAGATGGTTGATGTCTTGCAAAGATTGTAACACCTTTATCTTGTCTAAGGCCAAACAGGAAGAGAAGATCATTTTGGCTTTATACACCTTGATCATGCAACTTCCACATTTTATATTACAACTTTATGTTGTATTTTGTTAGTCTTATTGATATTTAATTGTAGACTGAAGCTTCTTGGTCAATTCTTTTTTCTTTTTTGTTGAGAAATTCCCTGGGTTAGCTGGGGGGCGTGAGGGCCTGTTCCTACCCTCCTTCCACTTAAATACCACCAAGCTTCAGTCATTGATAGGGCTCAAATTCATGACATGTGCTAGTACACATCCCACGCTGTACTTCTTTTAGCACTTACAATAAAATTGATGATGGATGCACTGGCACTTCTTGATGGAGTAGTCATTCCTTAGAAGATCTGTGCTTACTTCCAGGAGAGAATAGAGATACCCAATCATTTCTTTTGAATAGATTTTATAAATGAACTGTTTTGATATGTGTTTCAAGTGTGGTCAGAACTTGAAACCTACTTTCTTGCAATATTTCATTGGAGGAAATATCTATTTGGATCAAAATGTATGACTGATTTTGTGTTTACTTCTCTTTGTTTGGTTTGTAACCTAATTTAGAATTTTCTTTCCTTAAAAGAAAGAGAAAGAAATGCCAATAGGGACAATTCTTGAGGGAGCTAAAATTCTAGCTATTACTTTTCACAGAGGGATTCTAAAATACAATTTTAACACTAAGGTTAGGGAAATTACATCGAATCAATTTATTGAGAACCTGAAAGAAAAGTATAATACTTGTTTTGTTAGGTCAAAAACAGTGGAGGCCCAATGCTTTGAAGCTAAAATTTCCCATTGCTATTTTTCCTAATAAATAAGGTACAAGATTTTATTACTCAGCACTAGGTTTGTGCATGGACATGTACATTGTGATTATAAAGCACTCTGTCCATCCTACTGTAACGGACTGAGAAAACAGTGTGCTTTCTACATAACCAAATTTGCTTTCAAAAACTCTCTGGTTCCTTTCTTTCCACACAACCCAGAATATGCTGGGAGGATTTGTCCCAGATCTTCCTCTCTTTGCTTAGGACCTTGTATTACCAGCATTGCATCAGTTCTTTTGACGTTCTTGGTGTTATCCACTTAACATTGAATATAGTCAGGAATAGCTGCCATAGATGTGTTATTACGGGACAATGTATGAAGAGATGTTTTACAATCTCTGCATTCACACAAGTGATATCCATTACATATGGTCATCCCGCTTTTCTGTAAATTATCCTGGGTAAAGAGCAAGCAGTAAAATGCCACTATCTGGTGCTTTATTTCTCCATATTTGTCTCCATTTTGTTATGTCCCTATTTTCAGCAGTAGAAGAGATCAAACTCTTGTGGTAAGAGTTAACAGCAAAAGTTCCAGTTCCTTGCAGCTCCCATACTAGTGAGTCTGGCTTATCTTCTAGAGCCAGTGCTGTCTCCAGCTGAAACAGTCATATCCCTTGCTTCATTTTCCAATCATTGCACCTTCTCTTAAATTTGATGTCCCAGTATTGACCTGTTTTAATTGAGCAGCACTTTCAATTGCATCATCATACCTTCTCTTTGCTGAGTATGTGGGAAACTGCATTTACGACAGTCTTTTTAATAGTGATAAGAAAATTCTCATTCGATCACACTTACACATGCATCCTAATTGAATTTGAGAATGTTAAGTGGAAAATGAAACGGTGGTAATCATGCAATTAGTAAGGGACCTATGCTAAGTGAACTGATTCAATTCCTTGCCTTCATTTGAGTTCATGGGTGAACTTCTTGATTCTTTCTCCTTTAGATCTGTCTTGGCTGGATTGCACATCTTCTGGTGGTCTTTAAGATGCCTCGGCTCTAACATATTCAGGTGCCTGGGATCCTGGAAGAAAGATTCAAGTGAGACATACTGATGAAGTCTAAAAAAGAATGAGGTCCTCTCATTCATCTTCCAATGTGCTTCCTCGGGTAGAAATAACAGCTGTTTGCTCTACATGATTCCAGAAGGTATAATACATTTAATCTTACTAATAATGCTGACTACTTTTCCTTAGATAAGCACAACGGATGGTGATGAAAATGATTGCACAGGAGAAATATGCAGTTTTTCTCATTTTAAAACTAATTTGTTGGCCACCTATGCATTAAATTCTGTCTTACATTGAGAGGCTTCTCGATTATGCCTCTATCGAACTTGTAAATTTCAACAATAAAGTAGAAGGAAGAGAGCGACAAACAAATTGCATGTTTGTTAATAAAAAAGATGATCTCTTTCTCTAGTTGTGTCTAATTTTGTGTAGATAGCTTGCAGGTTATGAAGGGAGCATCCTGACAGCCTGCTTGGTGATGGTTAACTCCACATAAAGTTGAAAGTAAAGCTAGAAATTGAGTGCTCAAAGAAAAAGTGAAGTCTGTTTTCAACAGGTGACTTGAAAACTGGGCAAATGAGAGTGTGTGCGCTTTCTAGAGGATCTCTGTGTTTTCCATGTTTGCCTGGCTAGTGGAATATCTTGATGGCTTATATTTCAAGGAAACCCAAGAAGATGAGGTCCTCTGGACAAAAGCATTTTGCAGATATCTGTCACAAGCTGTCGTAGTTTCAGCTTACTAAGGACAGGAAGGTGTGGAGGGTGACGATTAGATTGGAAGGTTAGATGGTAGCCAAGTTTTGTCGCATTTTGTGTGGGAGAAGCAAGGGGCTAGCCTCCTCTCAGTTTCTCCTTATTAGTAGTATTATCTAGCAAGTTTGTAGTTTATTTTCTTCAATGTGTATTGCAATTTGTTGTTTCATTTGCCTTGTATTTTGTTATTTTGTTATCATGTTTTTGTGCTATCATGCTTTAAATTTTTCTCTTTTCTTTTAAGCCGAGGATCTATCGGAAATATACTCTCTAGCAGCAACTCATATATAGTATCACTTGCTTAGTTTAATGTAATTTTTTTTTTCAAAAAAAAAAAAAGCATGTGTAATTGGACTTTGCGATTTCAGTACTTCTATCTATAGATTAAAAATGGAAACCCTAAAATTTAAAAATATTCCTTATTAATTAACTCATACAACTTTAATACATCCCTAAAATTTGTACGCGCAATTACAAAATATAATGCGGTTTAAATTGAATTTGGTCAGCTCAAAATAAACTAATTAGTCATATAATTCAATCCGTCTAATTTTGTAAAGAATGGAGGGTGCTCAACCAACTGAGCAACCCTCGCACCTCGTATTTTCATAATGGAAAGATGTTCAAAAATGTCCCTAACAAAATAGCAAGACATAAGTTCAATAGCACCATTTATGCCTCAAGACACAAATTATGCCCCCAAGTTACGAGTTATGTCTTAAGATAAAAAAAAAATGTTCAACGGCATACGTTCATTTGCACAACTCAAGGCGAAGTTCTCTAAAAAGTCTTCCTTGTGAATCAGATACTACAAAGCGTACGACTCGAGGCAAACATTCCTTAAAAAAAATTTTACCTTATAATATTAGATCATAATTAAAGATATTTTAGCCTCTAAATTTTTATTAAATAAGCGGTACGATCAAATATTAAAAATCATAAATTTAAAAGGCTAAAAATTAAACACCAAACTTAAAACAGGGACATTCGATGCAAAGATTTATTTAATAATTGGTTTAAATATCTAATATTTATTACTATTGACTATATAACATGAGATTTTGGCAATGGTGGCTATTGAGAGTAGCAATCAGAGTATTATACTGAAAATCCTTTAGTGCATTTTTCGATTTTCGGTTCTAAAATCTGGTAATTCATTTGTTTCTCTGCTCACCCTTTTCAGTTTCTTGCTCAATGAAGTGTCAAGACATAGTAGAATAGTGAATCTTGAACTGAATGTAGAATTTGTATGGGGTTAAGGGTATTGAGAGAGCTTGTTAACAGTAAATTTCCCGAATTGGGGTGGCAGTCTAAATCCTTGAATGCATAAATAGAACGGGATGACTTGATGCCCACATAGTGTTTGACAATATGCTTCAGTGAACGAATTACTTGTTGACATCTCTGTGGGAGTTATTTAATGTTTAGAAATGGTGTGAAAATGTTTGATTATGTGTTTGATTAATTGCTGACGGATATCTGTTTGGGGTTTGATCGAAAAGTGAATTTGAGTGGCTTTTTCATTTTAGTTACCTATATGTAGGATAATGTTTTAATATATTTGGTTGTGCTTCAGTTATTAATCTCTCTGTTGCTGGTTTCTTAACTCTATAAATTTAGAATGCTATATAATTTTTGCTCGGATGAGAATGGTTTGTGGGAACGAAAATTGGGTGGGAATTGAAGTTTGTTCGAATTTGCAGATAATGGTACCAAATAGGAGATTCACACTTACACAATGGAAAAACAAAAGATTTTTGTTCTTCTACTCTCATAACTTTTTGGTTTGTTTTGTAGCCAAGAGCAGCATTCTGTTCCAAATATATTTTTTGCATAACACAAGAAATATTACCAAGTACCCCATGCATCTGTATCAACTTGGGATCTTGAAGAAATCATAGAGGGTCTGTGAAAGATCACTACTTTGGTGCATAGAATCGAACATCTTCTGGGCCACAGCAAAGGAGGACACCATGGATGGTAACTGAAAACTCTTTGCGAAAACTCTTTGCATACTATTTCTCTCTTCAACAATTTTCTTTAAAAAAATTTCCCCTTTTCCCAAGCTTTCATTTTGATTTTCTTGAGCCGAAAGAATGTAAATTATTCAGTAAATTAGAAATATTACCATGGTTTTCTTGTGTCAATTGTCATAGATTGCAGATTATCCATGTGTTTGCTGAAATGGTATTATAGAAACTCACTCTTGCATTCGGTAGTGTAATACTGTGTATGCCCTTTGTGCTAACATGAATTTATACAAAGCATTTGCTTGCTTAAAAGCAATGTTTTAAATAGCACATTTCAGGCAGGCTTAATCCCTGAAACTTGGTGCAGCACGTTGAGATATAATATAATTAAGTAATTAAATAGTATGTTCTATCTAACAGTGGCTCGAAGCTTTTAGATAGAGTTGGTCACACACTTCTACATGGTATCAAAGCAGGTAGAGGGCATAGGCTTTAGTCTCGCTGCCACCCATTATCAAAGAAAACTTTTCATGCGCTTGACCCTTTGAAAAAGAATCAGGAATATAATTCAATTAAGTAATAAAAGAGTCAGTTCTCTCTAACATTTTAAGCTTTTAATGAGATGATCACACAATTCTACCCAACGCAAGTTGGTGCTTGGCCTCAACTAACCTTTGGTGCAAGAACCAAGGAATTAAGCATGCACCTCAATGCAACAGGCTATGTTTTAAAGAGGAAAGTAATAAAGATAACTATAACGTGCAAAATAATAATATTGTTAATGATATAATATGAATGAAGGTACTCGGGATTAGGGTCAGAGCTATAGGAAACTAGAGATTTATAGTAACAATATTACAAAACTAAACACTAGTACTAATTAGAAGTAAAATTTTGTCTTTGTATTTGGGTTCATAATCTAAAATAGTGTTTGAATTTAATTGACACTATTTTTACTTTACATTTCACTTAATCATAAATATTTCAATTTCTATGTCCATATAGTTATTTTTTTGCATTATATATAGTTTTAAAGTCTTTGCATTTTTTTCTGTTTTTTGCTTTTGAAATCACCATCTAAAGGGAAGAAAAGAATGGATATTAAAAAGGACCTTTTTAAAGAACTGCAGCCTGAGCTTCTGAGACTCAATATTACTTGCACTTTTGCATTTGGTTAATTTTTTTGTGAAAGAGTCAGTGCAAAGGATTCAGCAGATTGACTTATGCTTGATATTTGTTGTGTTTTGTCATTTAGTTGATTCACAGCAGACTATGGAGGAAACCATCCTGGTGGGTGATGATCTGATGATGGGCCCGCCATCACCAGTCATTCCACCTGAGATAGCGTCTCATGTGCTTGAAGGTGTTGATCTCTGTGACGGAATCTTGAGGAATCTGTTCCTCTGTATGTATTCTTTTCCTCAATGATCCTTCTCTGATTCATGTGGTTTATAATACTCATCAAGTGAAGGTTTTTCTAATTTAGGCTTACAAATCAATGATATCGAGCCATTCTGTCAGGATGAGATTGCTTTATATCGGCAATGTGCAGAGAGAAGGGTGAGAATGATAACAAAGGAGTTAATCTTTCAACATTTTTGCTCATATAAAGTTGATTTTCGTGTATTTTAGATGAGATTTTTGGTTGCTTGATAAAAAATTTATGTTGTTTAGAGATTCTTATGTCAGTAGGAAATATAGAGAATTTCTAGTACATTTCATTTTTATTTTTATTTTGTATAATTTTCGCTTGAGATGAATTCAAATGGAGAACATGCTCAGTGAGTATTCATATAGCCGACTTCGATTTGCTTGGGATTGAAGCATAATTGTTGTTAATTTGAAGTTCTCATATGTAGGATAAGGAGCTCAGGCAACGCCTTCAAGATAGCGAACAGAAATTAGGGATGTCAATGCCTCTAGATCAAGCAAAAGAAAGAGCCACTCAACTAGAATCAGAAGTCACATCACTGGAGAGGTATGTTAGAGTCAATTAGTAATGATATTGCTGATTCTATCTTTTCCCTGGCAATGACTCATGAAGTATTTAGTCAGCTGAAACTTACTGGCTATCTCTGAGCATCGATACAGCTCCTTTGCATGAAGTTACCATGCGTGCAGTTTATTTGCATATAAGCCTTGATAATGTAAAACAGTATAAGCAGTATGAATCTATTATTATTTTAGTGAAAGTAACCAATAACAGTAGCTGCTTTATAGGAGTCCAACCTGACGTTTGAGAAATTATTATTATCGGTAAAACAAGAATAACATACTTTACTCATTCATTGTGTTTGACTGATGAAGATGGATTATATTTCAATGTTGGTTTGTCTTCATATTCACTGATTAACGAATTTAAAAAGCTAGTTCTGTACATAAACAACTTGCTGACTATGTATATTAGTGAAGTAGAGCTTTTGCCTTGTTGTCAGAAATCTCCACGATAATTGTGGTACCAACACGGTTTTAGTGAGTGCAAAGAGTTGTTTTCCATCTTGTTCGCTTCCCTTCTCATTATCGGTCATGTTGTATTTGCTTTTATATATCCTCTTCTGGTTGCAATTTGCAAATGTAGCATCCACAATCTGAAGGTGATAGCTTATGTTGTATGTTTTAAGCTCATATACAGTATTTTAAAAGACAAAGGTGCAGGGTGGGGCATGTTACCTATCATGATGCAGGATGTAAGCTCCCATGATTTTTTTATTTGTTAAAATTTAAAATAACATTAAAAATATTAAATTTTAAAAATTATCGGAAAATATACTAAAATTGTATAGAATTCAAAAGAAAAAGTAACAAAATCCTTTTAAATATTGAGGCATGGTAAGCTAATTGACTAGCTACATAATTTTCATCCCCATGGATACAAAACCGCTCCTATTTAACATTTTTGTCAGATTTGACATATTTGATGGTTATCGTTATCCTTTGACCTTAAAGGTAGTTTATGCTTTTGTTTGCAGCATTTGATATGAAATAATATATAATAAGTATGTTCTCTAAATATCTATTTTTTTGTTCTAGGCACTTGATTTTGGCAAGTGGAGTTGAAGGTATGGAAGGTTTTCGGCAACGATGGAGTCTACATGGTCGCGTAACTGATACCAGGTATGATAACTGAGTCTTCTGTTTTTTATTTGCCGGGCCCTACCTTTGCTATGGTATTCTTGGTTCTAGCATAATATTTATCAAGCAAGGGAACTTGGAAGAAACTGTAGGGAAGATTTTGTGGATCATTTAATGTAAATACAGTTCTATTTTCTTAAAGTAACTCTTAGTATGCTTTCACTTTAGTGGATGATCATATGTTTGTTTATTTTGCATGTGGTACAATTAGTCATGTCAAATGATTAGACATTCTATCTCAATTTTTCAGTGGAAAATCCTATATGCGATCGATTGTTTTGAGATCATAATATTCCTTAAACCATGGTAATGTATCTTATTTTGCCAATTTAAACTGTTGAGATATGCATAAGCTGAATTTGGTTTGTAAGAGATGACCTATCTTAAGCTTGAACATAGGTTGATGAACAAAATCAAAGCTACTAGGTCTTGTTCAAAGAAGAGTTAAACTGGAGTATTTGCAAGCCAGTTTCTTGAGGTTTATGGTGTCCTTAAATCAATGACATTTTTCTATTTTATTTTACAATTATTCAATTAAAAGCGAAATCTTAGGAGAGAACTATCTGAAAAGACCATTGTTGACAACAAAGCTTATAGCGTAAACAGTCCTATTACTGACTATGTATATCATACTTGTTTAGAAGCTTTTGTTTGCATTTAATCCTCGTGCAGGAGAAGGCTGGAAGCGCTGAAGGCGGGAATGGAGAACAGAAAGAAGGATGAGCCAGCTGAAAATATCTCTAACAAGAAAAAATGGTTCTTCTGGTGAAAACTATAGTTATAGAGTCCGTTATATTACCATCCTTTTGTACTCTTTTTTAATTGCCACTGTTGTTTGTTCCTTTTTACCGAGGCTTATTGGGTTCACATTCTAATATAAATATAGATATTCAGTGAATTTCTTAACACATACATGTTCTGTGCAAAAATTACTGGATCCACATGAACTCGTTCTATGTGCTAGATCGGCCTCTGCTTTTTCTTGCTCCTTGGCTTAAATAATGTAAACTCTGGTCAGATAATGTAGGAATGTAGTAGTTAGTTATAAAGGCTGTGTTCTTAGGAGTTGCATTTGTAGTACCACAAAACATCAGTGTCCTCTTTTCCTGGTTTGATGGCTTTCATTCTTCCAGTTTGTTAAATGAATGACCTAATTATCTTAATTTCCAGAACCAGAACTATGCTTTTGCTATTTACTGAACACAGCAACAAAAGGTCAAAGTACAATCTTTTCTGACATGAAAGCTTGCAGAGTTTCACAAATGCAGTGGAAGGATAACGAATCAATTCGGAGAAATATATATTGTCATGTAACCATGTCACTACAGATACAAGTCAACATTGTGACAACCTAACTAGTCCTCTATACTGTAACACACCTAATCTTGACAACCCACAAGCTTTGATACAGTTACGCTACCTTGTCGTTTACTAATCAAAGTACAAAAAGAAAAGGTTGATTATTTACATTTAACTGCTCTTGCAATATGAAACACCATACAGCAAATAAAAAAGAGACATCATTTCTAGTGTATGATACAGAAAATCTTGTTAAGATGTTGAATTGGTGCCCCCCATATCTACATGCTCTCTGTACATAGCAATCAGTTCATCAAAGAAGCTGATCTGGAACTAAGTATGGGGATGCTAGGTGCAATACTTGTCCTTTTTACGTCTCCACAAGAGAGGGTGCAGCTGTAGAGATAACTGGCACTTCTCCACTGGCAGCACTCCGCGAAGGGCATTTACCAAAGCCTGTGCAGACAGCTGAATTTCTAAAACAGATCAGCTCTCATTTCATGGACTCCTCGAATACTCTGGGACGTAATTCTGTATCAATAAAGATTAGATCTTGCTTTGGAGGCCATGAGGCACTACTAATCTGATACTTGTAGTTATCTGACTTCCAAAATCCAAGACGTGCATTCTTGGAGCAATTGAAACTTTTGATTTACGGCTATGTTCAAGAAGACTTGCATTTTATTGCGGAAATCTGAGGCATCTTCCTTGCAGCTAAATGATCCGGCACAAGCACAGTGGTCTGCTAAATGTGCAGCTTTAATCTGGTGGCATTTTAAGCATACCAGATCCTGAAGATGATATAGCCTCTCTCTCTGCCGCACAATTTGAACAAGAGCATTTTCCATTGCTTCGCGATCATAAGGTTGCCCGCACTGGGGCACAGCGCAACGCCACTCCTGAGAAATCAAAGCTCTGTCTCGACACAAATCAAGGTCTCTGCAGTCATTGCAGTAACTGAAAACAACAGATCATGGAAATTAGAAAGCAACTAATATCCTGGATATTCTAGAGAAGACAAAGCCCAGCAGTGGCAGATACTCCCCCCTGCTCTTATTTCAGATGAAAGTAACACCTATTTCCCCTACATTTACCTGCAAATGACATTTGGAAGGGTATATGATACAGAGAGACTACGAAATTCCGACTCCGGAGCGAATTCCCTCACACGAACAAGTTTTAATAGATTTCTCCTCATGATCTGCATAATAAGAAGCAATAAAACTAATTAATGGCGAGCTGCGATGAAATGTTATTGTTGCAGAAGAATTAAACTAGTGAAAATTCAACTTATCTTTAGCCATTAATAATGTCACACGCTACTTTAGAACACCACATTTATATAGGTATCACCAAATAATTTAGCATGATATGTGTTATGCGGCGCCTTCCAGAGACTTCTTGGAAGGGCAACGTAAGACTAGCAAACGATGTCCGTGCGGTTACTATCCCCCAATTGGGGTCCCTCCGTATGCTAAACTAGACTTTCAGTGCCGTATGGGAAAACCGATGTCAATAGGTATTACCAGTGTTCAGGGAAGCGTAAAGCGGAAAAAAGCGACAAGGCCCTGCTTCGCTTAAAGCGTGAAGCGTGAAGCGAAGCGCTCGCTTCATTAAAGTGAAACATAATTTTAACGAAAAAAGACCAAAACCAATAGAGACTATATATTAGCAGATGTTCAAATTAAAAGCCCAAAATTACATATCACAAAATATAATAAGACAAACAAAATCAAATCCAGGTCACCCATTTTTAATAGCTGTTAGGATTAAAGAAAAATCTATCAATATAACAGCAGCAAAACATAGCAGCAGGAAACATAGCAGCAGGCAGCAGCAAACAGAGAATTAAACTATCAGCATAACAGCAGCTGCTGCTCTGTTTTTATGCTTCCTAAAAACAGCTGAACCGAGCAGAAAAGAGAAGAAGAAGAAAGAAGAAAAAAAGAAAGAAGAAAAAGCTGCGCAAAACAGAGAGTAGAAAAAAAACTGAAGAAGCAGGAGAAAGAAGAAAAAAGAAGAAGAAAGAAGTACGTACCTGAAGGTGATGTGAAGAAGCAGACAATGTGAAGAAAGAGGAAGAAGCCGATGACAAGAAAACCCTAGTCGTGGATTTTTTTACGATTGTTTATCGAACACTCTGAAATATCGAGGACTCTGTTGTTGGTTGCTTCGATTTTTTTAAATTCTAAAATTAGACTTTTAAAAGACAAAACAACAGAGAAGCGACGCTTTCCAAGGCCGACGCTTTTCTGCGCTTCACGCTTTAGCTCGCTTCACGCTTCCGCCATTGAAGCGAGCGCTTTATTTACCTGAGCTCGCTTCAAGAGACTGCAGCGACAAAGTCACGCTTCGCGTCGCTTCACGCTTAAAGCGATGAAGCGACCGCTTTCCTGAACACTGGGTATTACTAAGGCATATTTTGTTCATTAGTAAGGAGAGCTCGAAAAACATTTAATACCAGAACTTCATGCTGCACATTCTGGTCAAGGGACAAAACTGCACAGACATGCTTAATGAACTCTAAAGCTGGATCCCCCTTCTGGACGTGGCTATTAGATTGTGAGTCTGCATCTGGTGTCTCCTGGATCTTCTGAGAGTTGTTCAGCACTTTCATTTGAAGATTAGGGTCACAAACAATTTTCAGAAGTTTGTCAGTGAAGTAAGTTCGGATCTGCAGACAGAATTTTCTACAGTTAAGTTCTCACGCGTTAAAGAACCCCGCAAAAAATTGACAATAACAAGGAATGCCTATGAATAAGTCTTAGCAGATACCTTCTTCTTTAGATCTTCTGCCATTTGCAAATCAAATGTTTCAGCACGTGCAGCAGTGATTGATGGTGTACATAAATCACCACTACTAGTAGATGCTCCATGTGTAGCTTGTTCTTGTGCATATTTCCATGGAACATACATAAACTCCGAAACAATCAAAATGAAGTGATCCTGCATGAAAGACCAGCATAGATTAATGAGGCAGAATATTTTATCGAGACTGAGGATCAATTTGTGGGTCCACTTGTATCTTGTTACACCTTCATATAATAAAAGCAATGTTCCTGTATAGTTTCTAGCTGGGAGAAATACCTGAGTTGCCTTAGGTAAATTTTCTGCAATGTTCCAGCTTGACACAATATCGACTTGAGATTCACCACATACACTTTCTTCACCTGGTTCTGAGTTAACTTCTGAAGGTCCATCACTATGTCTAGCTTGAATTCCACCATAATTGTACTATCATAAGAGGAAAATTGTAAGATGGAAATTTAATAAATGATAGAAAGACATATATGTTGTCAGAACCATCAAATGGAAGTTTCCGAACTCTTTACCCAGAATAATGGAATACTCTGATTTACACATGGATTCCACCTACTGATTTGATGCATTGCAATCTCATTTAGATAACACCTAGGCTATCATATCTAACATTGTTTGGTTGAAAGATAATACAGTTCATTTCCCAGCACAAAGAAGGCTGGCTAGGGCATTGATAGCATGAAAAATACTGCCAAGAGATTTCTAGTGGGAAACAAATTCATCACCTTGGACTCAAAAACAGGGATTCGGGGAAATTAATGATTCGAAGAAAATGTGAACCATTAGGATACAGCTAGAGACTATAACTGATCAGCTCCTATCTAAAATTCTCAATGCATGTATCAGCATTGACTTATACACAACAAAAGGATCTATTTGTGATTTTAAACGCATAAATCTGTTTCTTGAAGAAATGAGGGAAAAGACAGAACAGAAAGCTAAAATGTTAATAACAAGAACAAATAAGGTCAACTGCCACAGCTAACCTGATCCATGAAAAGCAATGAGTGCCAAAACTGCAAGGGCTCAAGTTCAATCCACTCAAACAATTCTCTGCAGATACATAAGAGTAAGGGAAGAAAGCCAAAAATAACTAAATCTATTGAGAAAAAAACTTCATATTCAAGAGACCAACCTTGTTTGTACATTTTTAATAACACTATCACAGTAGGCTTTGGCAGCAGATATATCTGACTTCCCAGTGTCGATTATAATTTTTGAGAAGCTGGCAAACACAATAGCAGCACCCAATTTTCGGAGTTCAGCCACAAGCAATGCAAACATCTTTTGCATAACCTGCCAATTATGAAAATTTTAAAGCATTAGTTTTGATGAATGCAAGAAGAAATGGAGAAACCACGTGTGAATGAACTAGCATGCTGGAACACATTCCAGAGAAAATAGATGTCATCAATGTCTTATGTTTCAATAATGTATTTGTTTTAGGAGTTGGAGAAAGGACTGTCCCGTTACTAATAGCAAGAAGGCACGCCATGCATCTTGACTTCCAAATAGAACTCTTCATGTTCTTTTGAGACAACCCAGAAGTTTATTATTCAAGAAATTACCTTGTGAAGCATACTGTGAAGAGCTGGGTCATGCAGTCTAGATCGGGGGCTGCAATATTTAGAAAGACAATGTAGCATTAGCAATCAAATATAATTGTGAATAAAGGTGAAAGAAGCAAGCCAACCTGCAGAGCCATCGGTACAAATGTTGCAGCATTGCATCAGCAAATATGTTTCCTGATGTTACTGCATCTGTAAGGCACCTTTGAATCAACTGCTTGAGTACACGAAATGCAGGTGCACAGGAGGTTGTTGTGTCAAAGAAGTACTGTTCATTAGGAAAATTCGTCATAGGGTTCAACTCCTGGTCCAATCCAAACAGAGTGCCTCCTTCCATTTCGTTTACTTGGTTGCTTTTCAGTAAAGCATCGACAGCCAGATGATGAATCTGATCACAATATCAGAAATAAGAAGAAATTTTTAGTAAATTGTAATAATATTACCTGTGTATTGGGAATTTTTTGCCAGACATATAAAGGACTGAAGTAACTGAAAGAAATTGATGGAAATTTAGACCTTCAGCTCAACAGTAACTTTTCTATATGCACCCGGGTAAGTAAGAACCGGTTGATTGACCTGCTTTCATAAATCACAAGATAGCATTAAACTGTGATCAAGAAAAACATCAGAAGGCTAAATTTTCTCTTGAATAATCAGTAAGAGAAATAAAGAAAGCAGATATTATTATAAAAGAAGTTGATAAGGTAAAGTTGACCTCATCCATAAAAGATGATACTTCATCATTTACGCCTCCCAAGTCAGGGATGCCATTATCAGATATCCACAAGACCTGTGAGAATCAACAAGATTTATACAATTGTGTAAGGATATCTAAAAAAATGCATTTATGATGCACATAAAAAACTTAAGTTGCTGAGGGTTTCAACACAAATTCTTGCTTGCAAAAGAGAAAGATAAGAGAAACATAGGAAACAAACAATTTAAAAGAGCTACTTATGAAGGTGAATATATTAGCACTCTATATCGTCAGAAAGATTAAACCCATCATCAAGTGAAGAAGTACAGTGCAATATGAATGAGATAACCTGTTGCTGATCACGAAGTGCTCTAGAAAAGAAGATATCTGCTGTATGCATGAGCCAATCAACATCAAAATTCCCTATGGGAACCTACAAATGAGGCAATTGGAAACTTTAACATTCAGAACTTTCTTGATTAGGCAATATTAGAGAGGAGAGAGTAAGAAAGAAATTACATGGGCATATCTTGAGAGAGTGATCCTTTCATTTAGCCACTGGGAGGATGTTACACATCGCTGCATTCCAATCTTTGCTGCTACATTTTGCCAACCTAGTGCCTGAAAAGGAGAATTTTTCATTGTTTCATTGGGTATAGATAACACTAAGATACGCAAAGCTATTGCTCCTTCTTAATCAGGTACTATTAGCATTTGTTGGACCTGATATTGGCTATCCCGAGCATTACAAGGGATACTGATGCAAGGAAAATCCTCCAAAGCTCGAATGCCAGACTTCAGTAATTGGGCATTAGGACACTCAATCATGGCAACTGCTGGTCCATGATGCCTGTATGTCAACCAATGGATTCACATGATACACTTACCAAATGATATGGAGCTAAATATGAAAGAAAATGTTTTAGAAAAAGATGACCTCGTGATAGCTTGAGTTCAATATTTCAAGATAGGAAAACACAAACGGAAACATAAATTTGATAATACCAAAAGTATGTCATCAGTCGATTCACCCAACACGCAAAAAAGTATAGCATGTTACAAGCAAACACCTTTTCTCTCTCTCTCTCTCTCTATCTATCTAAATATATATATATATATGGGAGAATAGCAAGTTTTGTAGTCGTCACAGGGGTAAATCTGGAATTTCAATTCTTTGGTATGTGAAGTTGCCACACATGGCAATTGATGCTGCTTTTTTACTTGCATATTTCCATTTTTGTCCTCACTTCTTCTCTTAAGATCATTTCCGCGTGACACAAAGGTAATTTTGTATGAATTTCTTCTTGCCACTTATTAGATTATCTTTTAGTTAATACTCTCTGTTTTAAATTAATGGTCACTTTAGTGCAAAAAATTATTTCAAAATAATTTTCAATACAAAATCAAAGTTTGCAATTATTTTCAACTATACCCTTATAATTCTTTTTAATATTGTTCAATCGTCACAACACATTTAACAAATAGGATAACTTAGTAAACTTAGTAAATAGTACCTTGTATTTATTGTGTTTCTTACTCGGTATGAAAAAGCTAAAACAATAATTAAAATGGAAGGGGTAGCTTTTTATAGGGGCGTGTAAAAAATAAACATGACAAGTAAAATGGATCGAATGGAGTACTTTAATGTACTTTAACTATTATTATTTAATATCCTTATAAGATCAATACTAAGTTAATTTGTGTAAAGAATCTAAATTAAGATTATAACTATTTAATTATAAACTTGAAGTTATTGAATTTTTTTGTTGTTGCTGTACTAGATGATTCTATAAATTGAAAAAATAAATTTTGCAAGAACTCTTGCCACATGAAATTACGAGTGAAATTAAAACTTAATAATTACTGAAATAAATTTATTTCTATCTATAACTAAGAAATTACATGCTCACAAATTTACCAAAAATGCCAATGTTTTTTATTTATGATCTTCATGGAATTGTAATTAGTTACATATTTTAAATCAGGTTATTTTATAAAATATTAAATCACTTGTGTCCTTTTGATATTTTCTAATTCTCAAATCAAACTTCATTCCTCATACAAAAAAATTATTTAAAATTATCCAATTATGTGATTAAGAACTTTAATAATTATGAAGACTTATCAACAAGACATGTTTAACGTGTCATTAGATTATATTAATTGTAAAGTAAAAAAATGTAATACAAATTATACTTCTGTAATTAATAATATTATTTTTATATCTTGAGTTTGAGGTCGGGCTTAGCACGGGCCTAGTGGAACACGCATGCACATGTGTCGACATGCAATCACGGTAGTCTATTCTTATTGTGTTGCTTAAGTTTATAAATATCTATGTTCAAGAGACTCTTCATTTTAGCCGCCCCACCTGTGTCGACATGACACTAGTACTAGTAAGGGTGTGGGATTCGTTGTGGTCAATCGAGATCAGGTACTTTAACCACAATCCGTGACAATTTGAAGGGAAAATGAAAAATGGAAGATTGAATTTTTAGCTGTTGCCTGTCATTGTCTAGTGCCTACAACTTGATAAATTCTCAAAATGAAAGATTGAGTTATTGGTTGCACCCCACAACCTTTTAGGATATCTTTATAGATCTTTTTTTAGAATTTTGAATTATTTTAGCCGAATCCCTGAACCTGTATATGTACCTGGATCCGTACCCCCGAATCTTATCTCTAGATCCACACCCGGATTGGTTACCTGCACCCGAGTCCCAGCAACACAGATAAACATGTCTACCAATGAATAATTGGGATTTTGGTGATACTACAATGCTTGTATTAGCCAATAACAGGTTCATCAAATTTAATATGTTCATAATTCAAGGAGAAATAATTCATTCCTCCCAGTTAAGTAGCTTAGAATTGTTAAGAGTATCACATATTGGTTGAGGAAATAGATTTTTATCTCCTTAATATGGTTTAAGGCAATCCTCAACTTTGAACTAGCTTTTGTTCTTGAACTGGGCCAAACATCCAATTTCTTAACATGTCTCAGAGCCACACCCATCCCTATTCAAGGTTGACCCAATATTGCTCCCCCATATTGTGTTATTCACACTTTAGATGTCCAGCCCCGAGTGTTTGGGAGATGTTAGAGTATCCCGCATTAGTTGAGAGAATGGTTGGTTGTTTTGGCAATCCTCACTCCATAGCTAACTCTTGGAGTTAAGTTAGGCCCAACATCCATTTTCTTAACAAAGATAATATTGTGCATTAACATTTGCTGACATATGAATAGCAAGAGACGATGTTCAACATATGTACCAGCAGGCCACTGAGGATTCGAGATGGACCTACAGAATGTTGTTTAGGCTAAAGAAATTGTATACTATCAGCCACCAGACTGAAAAGGCAAGAAATAAATTTTAAACTATATGATTGACAAGAAGGCATACTAAGAACAAAAGAATGATAAGGATTAAGATAATGGAAAATAACCTATGCTCATTAATTGCTCTCTGTAGAATCCTCTCAGCATCCTTGATGTACCCTACGTAATCCACCTAAACAAGAGCCAAAATACAAAGAGGATTACAATGAGATCAAAGCCAAAATGTTAATGCCATTTAGAGGAAACAATGGCCTTACCTTGAAACTAACACCTTCCTTTTGTGTGATAGGCTGCCCAGACAATGTTTGGCAAGCTTCATAAAAATGTCTTTCAAGAATGTGTGGTGATAATTCCTTGTTTTGAAATGGATTAACAACCACAACATGTATCATCTTGGATGCAGGAAAATGTCCCACGTAAATGGCTCGTCCATCCGACACACTGAAATGTAATTCAGATATCACATATTAAGTCTTAATAACTCGCAAAATCTGTAATGTGAACTTAAACGTTTGTGTGACTAAATACAGAATAAACGAGATTGTTCACGTAAACCTATGCCGGATTTCAGAAGTAACATGCATGCAATTGAAGTTAAACAATTAATATCGTTCTAACAAACTGCTTGATGAATGCTAGTGATGACCGATATGTTTGCTTACACCTGTGGAAAAATTCAAAAAATGATTAGTCAAAGTAAAATGTAAGGCTCTAATTTGGTGCATTTGGATTATAAAACTACAGGGTTTTGGTTTAGTTTTTGAGAGAATAAGGGTCCTTTTTTGGAACACAAATGTAAAAATATGTCTGTTTGGATTTAGTTTTGCTTGAATTTTTGGTTGGTTTTATTTTTCTTTTTCCAAAAG
Source organism: Datura stramonium (assembly GCA_018107945.1). Lineage (NCBI taxonomy): Eukaryota > Viridiplantae > Streptophyta > Magnoliopsida > Solanales > Solanaceae > Datura > Datura stramonium. The sequence continues at coordinate 147,650 of JACEIK010001659.1, read as the reverse complement.
CAAACGTGAGTGTTTGGATTTGGTTTTGGTTGAACTAGTTTCCTGTTTGTTTAGAGAGAATTGGTATTGGGCTATCTTTTTGGAAAGCTGTCAAAGAAACCCTAAAACATTTAAGAGACTTTCAACATCGTAATTTCCTGGCACCATCTTAGTGCCAGTTTTTGTTTTTATTAGGTTCACTAGTTTACCAGTTCAAAATAAACATATTAGAGACTTTCACAAAATTAATTAAAACCGACTGAACATCTTTGTTTTCTACCAAATATAAGAGTAGATTTTAGGAAGAGTATTGTGTAATTTTCATTCTAAATGTAAAAGAAATGATTACAAGCTATATCTAAAATGACAATTGAATGAACTGAATTAATTGGACACTTAGCTACTAACAGAATCTGTTATCCAATAACTGTTCCTAACTAACTTGTACTGTAGCTAACTAACTATTGTAACTAACAAATGGAAATGGTCTCTGCTCCTTTAATTGTATATCAAATTGTGATCTAAACCCATTAAGTGCAGCTTTCTTTTACGACCACTTATCTGCTCCGAATAAATCTGAGTCAATCATATCTTTTTTTGGCCCAAAGATTCTTGGGTAGATGACCTTTCACCACCACCCCTCCAGTCCCAACGAACAGCCACCACTGCTGCTGTGACTATCAATCTATCTTCTTCTTTTCTATACTTCTACTTTCCCTTCCTTATCGGTTCTCCTATAAATACTACCAGCAGGAGGAATAAAAGGAGTGGTATGCAGCCACAGATTATCCAAGAAAGAGAGTTGCATAGAAGAAGAAAGAGACATCCAAAGAGTAGCTGGAAGAAACATGTTTTCTGAGTTTTGACTTTGCTACTCCCTTGTTTTTATGTCTTCAGCATCATGTGAAGTTGTAATATTATCTAAACATTAAGATTTATTTAACCAATATTGAGTTTCATGTCCCTTCTTTTCTGATGCTTTTGTGGTGATTAATATCTCTTACAATTGAAACTGATTTGCATTTTATAGAGCACAGATACAATAGAAGAAAGGTTAATTTAAAATAAGATTTTCTCAAACATTTTGTGAAGGAATATTTAATTTCTATTTTATTTGAATTTAAGATTTATCAACTCTTAAATAAGATAAATTAGACTCATTCAGAAGCTGAAAAACCAAATGTCTTAATTATCACATATTCAAACTTTGAGATAATATCTTAATAATTAGAAATGTAGTCTGATTCAAATATCTTAATCTTAAAACAGAATCAGCCCCTAAGATATCATGAATTTGAGGAGTTGTAACACAAGGATTCCTCTTTTTTTTTCCAGCAGGAGAAAAGCATAAGCTACCCCATTACATTTAACTCCTAGCATTGGCATAGGTCTACCTAGCCAAAGGACAACGATCAATGAAAAAAGGCATGTAAATAATTGCATCCCTGGACCCAAAAGGTATCCCTGATAGATAGTAGAGAAGACAAAAGTAAGGTCAACAATTAGCATGTGTTGCACCAAATGAAATATCAAATCCCACTAGGACAAGCAATATTCAGAGAAAACTAAATGCGAAAACACGGTATGCGACAAAATTACAATTACACAGATTAAACACAATTCTGCTACCTCTGCACCAAAGACGGAGCAATTCAACTCTATTTCCAAGCTTGAAATTGAAATCCCCATCCCCTAATATCCAATATGATCTGACTAAGAAATGGGAATAATCAATCTAAGAAACAAGCCAAAGAGCTAAGCCGTAAGCATTATCCAAGTCATTTACTTAGAGGTGAGTACAGTTTCACTTGCTTGGTAACCTCTTTCCCGGTCAAAGATAGGAAAGAATCCAAAGCTTGCAAGGATGTTAGGCTTCGAATGTTGATAGGACAGATAAATTGGAAAGTTAGAATGAAATAGCCTACCTTGAATACAAAATCAATTACCAGACGGACTGATTGGCCCACTTGTACGTAATAAAATAGAAACTAAGGTAAATTCCCCTGATGGAATGAATATAGGGATTCCCCGACGAACGAATGCAATACATAGAAGGCTTACGGATGTAGTCCTGGACGGCAGAGTAAGATGAGAGCTTTGGATACCAAGTAGATTAACGGATGTAATACTGGATGGCAGAGAAAGACAAGAACATTGGATACCAAGTAGATTAACATAAGACAAATTAGGTCATTAGTGATTTCGGAACTTCCGAGCTATTTTTAGAATATTAGCAAGCACTTCAAAATTTGCTTGATGTAACTCTTAGAAGGAACCAGGGTTGGCAAGTGAATGTGTTTTACCTGGTAAGCGATGGGTAATCATCCATATAGTACCCAACAGTCGAGCATGGGTCATGCGGAGAGGATCTTTTAATATATGGAGAGAATCTTTTATAGTCAAGTAAGATTGTAAGAATATATTCAAATATTTGATTTGATGAAATAAACTGTAATATCTATCCTCATAATAGTTAATACAGTGTCACCCACCAACATGTTTCCCCTTTAGGACAAGTATTTACCATGCATGTTGAATTAAACACAATATATCATGATTCATCATAGAACATAAAATATCAAACTTGAAATGGAAATCTAGCTGTAACTTTTAGCAGGTATATATTAGAATCAAAGGGGTCCTAACTTACCTATGATATAAGTAGAAGAAAGCTATTGACTGATCCAAATACGGGCACTCAGTTGTTGTCTTCATATGCAGCTCACTCAAACTCCAACCATCTTGTGGATTCCTTTTCTTAGCTGCTTTATCAACTTTACAAACACAACCCATCTGGAGAATAGCACTGAACTCTAATGGAACCTTTGTTTCATAAATTCCCTGATCAAATAATCTCGTAAGCCATGTTGCAGCATAGACAGACATCCAACATTCAACCAGAAGCGTAAGAGTTAAAGAGATACATTATTTTTCAGTAAATATATGAGATCACAATCATGCAGTCCAGAACTATGAAACATAACTAACTAACAACATACACACACACACACACACACATATATATATCTTGCTGAATAACTGGAGTGAAAGGGAAATACATCAATTTAGCAAACGCCAGGGGGTGCTCTATGATGAAACTGGAAGTGAATCCTCCACACCTTTGGAATTACTTCTCAGGTATTATGATTGCCATAAACAAGGGGAAGATCCACCATTTTATATTGAGAGCGTCTTTTGTTCATGAAGAACTTTCTCTCTAATCAGATTCATAGGGGTATTGCGCTACTGTTATTCATGGTCCTCATCTAATAACAACTTAAAATTATGTTACTAGTAAATATAGTTTACATGGAATCTTCCCTACATTTTAAAAAGGAAATTTGAAAAAAGGAACAGAAGATAAAAGGAAACAGTTCCCATAAAATGTAAAATAATTAAGCAGGTAAAATCCTCCTATCTCAACAGTCAACAGCCAAGCTATTTATTGGTCCTGTAAATGCCAGTGCTCTATTAGGAGCAAATACACCATAGACGTTCAAGTCCAGAGAAGGCTCTGGTAAAGGAAAATGAAAATTGTAAATTCTTTATTCTTGCTTGATAACCTTTGTTCGTCTTGGTGGGAAAATTTAATGGTTTTTGGTCAAAAAATGTGTTAATATATCTTTTACTTTCATCTTATTAATACTTTGAACCAATGTAATGAAAATTTTCTAAACTATAATTTTGTTGGATCTTTTTTGCTACAATTTTGTTAGCATACACAATTCACAAACTAAGTACACAGTAATGGAAGACTTCATTTTAATTTTTTTGTTTGTTGAGGGGGTGGATTGATGAGTGTGGAAGACTTTTCATATCATAAATTGATAAATCATGATTTATGTTCTTGAGATCTATGATTTTCATATTTAAAACTAATTTAACACAAATAAATTGGTAGTGAGAAATAAATGTTGAGACTATATTGTACCAATTAACACCATATTTGAGACAGTTCTTGATTGATAATGCAAGTAATTCGTTGATGTAAACCAGCAAAAAAAATTGGTGGTGAAGCATATCCAAAAGGGTAATTACTTTACAGTGAGTGTAAAGAGCTAAGGAAGGAACGTTGTCTTAGCTTTCATACTTGGCATGGTATTTAACACGAAAGTACGATCGTACTTGGATTTAGCCTTTTAGGTATGTTATCTTAGTTTACATATTAATATATTGCCCGTTACATTTCTTAAACCATTTTACAGGTCATGTCTGGCTGCCTTGCGCTTAAACATTTTTAAGGAGATTCAAGAAAAAGATATGAAGTTTCAAGTTTATCAATCTAAAATTTGGCTAAATAATTGGAGTTGGATCTATACCCACGCTCTTGTTATTGTCAATTCATTATATTCCATTTTTCAGCACATCCTCTTAGTAAAAGTGCAAGACAAATATCAGACATTTATAAAGTAAAACTATATCATACATCCAAAATCTCCAGCTACAGATTTCAAGTTTTTGAATACAGAATGGCAAAAGAAACATCATGAATGAGAAATTCAAGAACATCCAAACAGAGAAAAACATGCATGTGCAATTGGACAATTAAAACCATCACATGTCTAACAGTACACTTATCATACAACTGATTCAATTTTTATAAAGAAAACGGAAGGAAAACACGTTGACAGATCATATAAAGGAACTTGACATCAAAAGTAAAATTCTGTTTACATTTGTAATTTTCATTTATGAGCGAAACGCATGCACCCAAGCATGTTCAGGTTTATGAATAATACAGAACTTTAGGAGAAAGGAATACTGACCTCCACTTCTGGGTCAGCAAGGTGAGCTGCTAGCTTTTTGCTTTCTGACTTGAATTGATCCTCATCAATAATGACCTAGTAAAAAATAGAACTTGTGTAATGACGGGACCTAAAACCTTAGCAGCCGAACGCATTAAAGTATGATCAGAACTGATAATGATCAATGTACCTCAATTAAATTGTAGCTATGGCGTCCATGTGGAAGAATCTTGTTGACACGTCTTCCAGGAAATTCCTCTGTTATAGGAGCTCTGGAGTTGAGGTAAAACACCCTGGGGATAGTTACTGAAATTTTGTGCATGACTCCTTCCACAACTACCCAGGCAAAAAATTGGCCATGTTGTGAAGTCGGTTCAAGCTGAACTATCTGAAGGAAAAACAGATTACATAAGCACCAATGGAAGAAATGGATTCAGCAGAATGCTCATTAAAACCATATGAGCAACATCACCTGCCAGTGATTTCGTGTGAGGGCTAATTCATGTCGCTCAAAGTAGGAATTAACCCCAGTTCTACCCTGGTGTTTGTGGTTTACCATGCTATGAAACATGTCAGTACTGCCACTAACATGGTTTACTGTCCTTGAGGTATCCAACCTAACAAATACAAGCACATCATCAGAAGAACAAGCAACGATGCACCACAGAGAGTTCGATTGGAAAAGAAATGTTGAGATATTTGGATTTGAGTATCTGTTGTGCCTGATTTGATTTTATCTGTGCAAAAGAGTAGGAGATATTTATTAAAGTTCAAGACAACAATAATGAAAATTATACAGCCATGTGATATTCCTTGTTGTTTGGATAACAAGGTAGCAGCAGTAGGTGAGACCGGTGAAAAATGTGACGATATGAATGATATAGGTAAGATGTTTCCTCCATCCTTTTTTTTTATGATCGTGGTGTCCGTGCCAATTTGAACCTGAGCCCTCATAGTTCTTAACCCACTTCATTGACCACTAGGCCACACTCTTGGGTGTAGTGTTTTCTCCACCCATAAATAGAGGTCATTCTTCCTTTATATTTGTGGAGGTTTCCACCACCCATAAATAGATGTAGTTATTTTGTTATATTTGTACTCTATTCTTATGGTGTCTTCTCATGGTACCAAGCACTATGAGAAATAACCTCAATTCTATTTGTAATTTCCAGGGAGCTTGTCAAAATTCTGTCACCTTCTCTTTCTATTGCCCGTCAAATTCTTTACTACTTCCTTTTGTTTTTCTGTGGCTATTGGATTCTTGTCACCACATCCTTTCTAGTAACTATTTTTCTTATAATCATGGTGTCAGGGCCGGCTTGCATGCACATTGACTGATTGCACGAGGTACCTGCTATCTCCCACCAACACAGGTATAACTTTGTCTACTAGACTTGGACAGATGGGACAAAATCACCTCGTGTTTGTCTCCGCTGGGATTTGAACCTGAGACCTCATGGTTCAACCCATTTCATTAACCTATATACCATATCCTTGAGTGCCTTTTCAAGTGACTATTTATTATCTGAATACTGTTCATTGTTCCCCTTATCAGTAGTATTAAAATTATTCTAGTATTATCTTATTCTTCGATAATTTTATCCTACTATTTTTGCTTTAGATACTTCCATTTTCCTCGGTATTTTCATCGTTGCTTCTTCACTTTTGTATTTTTCAAATCTGCTTTTTGAAAATGATTTTCTTGAGCCGAGAGTCTATCGGAAACAGTCTCTCTACCTCACACAAGATGGGGTTAAAGTCTGCATACACTCTAGCCTCCGCAAACCCCAATGTCATTATTATTGTTGTACTGTTCACTGTTCTGGTTTACTATTCTGAGCACCATTCCGAGCACTATTCTGGCGAACATCATCCCGCTGACAATGTATTTTTGCTTCTGGAGATTGCATCTACTTTCTATTTTTTTCATCTGCATCATATAAGTTGTGAGCAGCGGAAGCTTCTAAGGATGGTATTTTTTAAAAATCATAATCTACCATTATTACGTCAAACTGTCATTCACTTTGGAATAATTAGAGCATGTGTATAGACTTCTTTGGTCAATTCAAGTTAGTCCTGATACTTCTCACTCCTATGTGTTACCTGATCATGCACTTCTAAGTTCTAATAGTAGATTCAGGTGTTGGCAATCACATGACTTGCCTTTCACGTTTTTATTCCACTTACTCTTCTCATTCTGATCATTCTTGCATTTACAAAGCAAATGGATCCTTAGCTCCTATTGCAGGAAAAGGTTTAATTGTTCTTTCTGACGCCTTAACACTGCATTTGGTTTACATGTTCCTAAACTTCTTGAAATTTATTACTATTTGTTAGCAAAATCACAAAACATTCATATAGTATTACCAAATTCACCCCTTCTTACTGCATATTTTAGGATGCAACTTTGGGAAGACGATAAAACGGTAGACAGACTGACCAACTTTACTACTTGGATGTTGATGTATCTTTGGTATGGACAGATTCAAACTAATGTTAGTATTCATTTTCTAAATAAAGATGAATTCATTGTTTGGACTTTGGCACTATAGGCTTGGCCACCCTATTTACTTCTACTAAGTAAGATATGTCTTGCTTATTTTGAAAATGAAGATAATTCAACTTTTCATTCAGATATTTGCCAACTTGTCAAACATGATCATTCCACTTATCTTTCGTTACCTTACAAATAATCCCAAACATAATCTAATGAGAAAGCATCCGATAACGTTTGTAGTTGCAATAAGTTTTCTTTTTTTAATCTAGATTGGCATGGTCTCCAGTCTACCTTAATGGAACCCGAGTCTCATTCCCTTGCTTTCTCCTTCTGATAGACTAGCTTGTGCATCTTCTCTAGACTGCAGGAACGGTGCTTAAGTAGATGACTCATCGGTGGCCGGAGTGGGACTTATTTGGGGAGGAAATTTTGGATAAGTTTGTTGTCCCTCATTAGAAGAGTCCTTTTCCTTTATGCCGGCATGAGAATAAAATGTGGTTTGCTTTGCTGTTCCTCAAAAGCTCATAATTTGATGCATCTGTAGTATGCTATCAAACTGGGCCATTTTCAAATTCTCATTTTCTTCCCAATGCCACTGATTATGATCATCTATAAAACAATGATTAGCATCATTTGTTTTTACTTTTGGAGTTCCCGAAATGTCATTATTGACTAGGGAAAGAGCGGGATGCCTCTAGGAGTTTGGTTCAACAGTAAATGTAGCACAATAGAAATATGTGGCAGGCGCTATCATGGGGTTGTAATCCTGACTGGTGCCCCAACTTTAGTATTTAAGTGGAGAAGGTTAGAGGGATGGGCCTATTATCCACCGAATTTCGAAGTTGTACCTCACACCAGCCGTGCAGTCTGTCCCATCAGACCAGAATGAATGAGAACCAGTTACTGTAAGTATGAACTTTTTCCAGAGTCTTTATGGTGAACTGTAACGACTTGGAAGTCCTTCATAAGGGTCTTCTGCAGCTGTCGTTCAAGTTAAAGTTTTGACTAACTCTCAAAACACAGCAAAACCCCCTCCACTTTGAAGGAGGAAAAGCCTCCCTCCAAAACAAACTAATTTCCCTTGTATTTCCCTACAGGTGCCATTAGTAGCCCTTTTATTCTAAAGGATCTACTTCAATTCACCAAAACCTAGAAATAGCTATAGGCAAAGTAACAAAGAGCTTGTGGCAATGATCTGCTTTGACCCAGTGAATGCTTCCAATGGCAGGTCTAGAGAGGGCACTAGACAATGCACACAGGGAAAGTAATGCATAAAAGTGAGGCAGGAAGCAGCACAATAACTAAGACAAGTATACAGGAGACAGTGGTGGGCCAGGGAAAAGAAAATCTGGCTTTGATTCTGTATGCTGATGTAACAGAAGGGAGAACTCTTAGGTTAACTGTTGAAGTGAGTGAACATCTCATCTAAAAGCATAAGTTGTTAGAGAGAGAGCACTTTTGTTTACGAAATTGTGTTCCCCTCATGTGCAAGCCTGATTCTTTTTCATGAATCAAGCACATTAAAATTCTTTTTTAATAATAGGTAGCGGTGAAACTCAAAACCTAGGACCTCTGGCTGCTCTGATACCATGTCGAATTGTGATGGTCACACAAGTCAAAATTAACTAATTATCATAGTGAATTACCTCCTGAGTCCTGACTACTTCATTTTAATTCTCATTATGAGATAGCAGCCCTATCCCATGAAAGTCAAATTCAAATGCCCAATGAGATCTCTTTTTCAGAATAGTCTAGTAACTATTGTTATTGGGCTGTCTGCAACCTTAGTTTTCTTCCGCACGTGGTTTGACAATTGGCACATCATGAGAGTGATAATATATAGAAGTTGTCGTACTTTATATGTTTGATCTTTGTATATTTGTGTTTGTAATAAATATGCTACATATTGGAAATTATTCCTTCTTATAGAGATAAGCATACCTTTGACGTTTTCTTTCTTCACGAATATCTTTCCATTTTCTCTTTTTTTGCTGTAGCCATCCATGATAATCTACATTCCTGTCAATATCTTCCACAGCAGGAATTTCTTGCGAAGGTAACGTCTTGGATAGACTGCTAGCATGACCATTTTGCTGTTGACTGTCCACTTGATCACTAGTATTCACTGGATGTTCTTTGTTGACTCTATGTCGATGAACAACAGGCCTTGGCCCAAAGATAGATGATTTGCCACTGTGTCTAAAGTCTTCCAGGTCTTCAAAATTTTGCTGATTTTTAGAATGTTTATCGGCCACTGTGTCATCTCTGCTCACTGAACTGAAGATATCATTTAATTTTCGCTGGCGAAATTTGTCTTCTTTTTCACGAACCTTCTTATGCAGCCAATCAGGATGAACCACCCTTGGGACAGGGTTTGAAACCTGAAAACTCAAGAATCATGTACTGGGATTTGCAAATTACTGCATCTTAATCCATAAAATTAGACAGCTACATGTACCTTCTGCATTGCAGCAGGAATTGTGATAATCTTTTGGATTGCTGAACTAAGCCGTTGCTTGTAATAAGACCAATCAATAATGGAGCGTATTCCGACTTCTGATGATATTTTGCACCACTTTTTGACATAGAACCTCATGATCTCTGAAGAGACAAATGTATAAGCAACTAATGCTCTTTATGTAGGTAAAAGACAAATTATAACAAGTTAATGCAAAAAATTTACCAGCATTAGTTTCAAATATTGCAACAGGAATAGCACGTTCGCTTACTGGAGTTCCCTGCAAAGATAAGACAATTGTAAAATTAACTGCCGAAAGAGAGTACCCAAAATTATGGGAAGTAAGAAACATCAGAGTAGAAAAACTAAATTTTATCGGTTAGGTATTCCATCTCTTCAATGCTAGTTCACCCATAATCTGAGAGGCAACTGCATGCGTCTTGGAACTACCTTTTTAAACAGAAATGGTAGGAATGCCTTCAAAAGAAAACAACTGGCCTTCTATAATTTCTTTAGATTTTAGGATAACCAATTATATTAATTTTACTTTCACTGGACTAGCTTAATTTTCTTCCTTTTTCCCCCAATATTCACATTGGACAAACTTATATCAAGGGTAGAAACATCACCGCCTGAGGGGCTACCCAACTGAATTATTCTATGAAAAGAAAATGGACAAGAATAGTAATTACAACATCTAGTTTGTGAATGATGCACAATAGAAGAGCTCACAAGAAAGTTGAGGAAGGTCTGTAAGCAAGTGAAGTAGCAGAAATGGCAAGTAAATAAGCTCAAGAAACCAAGCATGTTCGCAGAGAAATCTACTCTTGTAGCATATTTACGCTCTTGAAACAACAAGTTATGTCAACGATTTACAAAACATTAAATGGGCCAAGGTTATTTGGCCCTTAGTAAGGCTTTCAAATTTATGATAAACCAGTACAGCTTCAGATAACAACAGTTGCAGTAAACAAAGTCAATCGCTTCATGACGTCAAAGGAAGAAACATGAAAAGATTATAAATCAATACTGAAAGAAGCAAAAACTGGATATCTGTGTCTAGGGGAACATTGAGGGCAAGAACTTTTAGGGGTTTTGGGAGGGGCATAGCAGAGGTGTTTCCTGGCCAACATGAAGATTATAATTTTCTCAGAATTGACCACAACTTGTCCAAAAAGAACTATTTTGAAAGTTAGAGACATTTTAACAGGACTTCATGCAAATGAGATAAGAATTATGCAGCTAAGAGCAAATTATTCCATCTCTGTTGAAGGGCATTTTGAAGCAGCCCTTTCAGGTTTCCCTCGTCTTTCAGACCAATTTTATGGATGCGCCCATTTCCCTTCACGATATTATGATTAAAGTAAAACCAACACTAAAAAAAATAGCCATGGAAATATCTTTACTGAATTGATTAGGAAACACAAGCTGATAACTCTGAATACAGGGGGACTTGATCAAAACTTTGAATACGGGGACCAAATCAAGCTGAAACTGGTATACCTTTGGCTCACATGCAACAATATATTGACAAAGCAATCCTTTATCTTTGACCATTGCATCCCCCAGAAAATCAGCAAGCCGTTTAGCTGTGGTTACTGCACATGACTTTTGCTCACCATAATCAGCTAGGGACTTGCTCATTGTGCTTGATTCAGATATATATCCAAGCAACTCACTGTCTGCAATATCTTGGCCTTGATTCTGGAGTAACAGTAGACTTATAACTACAACTATAATAGATTTTGACAAATGCCATTTTTGATCGCATTTGCATAAGTTGTAATTATACATAGCATGCTTAAAATTAAGAACTTCACAGCAGTTTGCATAGAGAAATCTTCACTTACATCAAGCAGGTCAAGCCACCGATCTGCCACAGAAGCAACTGCTGAATAGCATTCCTCTAAGGTTGATCCATGGAGGAACTTATCAAAAAGCTCAGCCTGCAAATATGTTTCCACACACGAATCAATTTGTATGACAACATAAAATAGATAAAACAAGTAACCACCAAAACTTTCACTTGATCAGATGTTGGATCCTCATTGACCATGCTATTCAAGATTGAGTTGAATGGGCAATAGTAACTTTGATAATCAAATTATGATAAGCGATGGAATACCAAAGAGAAAATCTCACAGGATTAGAGCTGTATAACTCTTCAAGAATGAATTAGCTGTTAAGAGGCAAGAATGTGGATACAACTCCACACAGTACAGTAAAGTATAATCAAATAGAAAAGGATAAACTGTTAACTAACCAGTTCATAAAATGTCAGCTAGATATAATGCCAAGAGTAGCAGCTTCTTTGTCCAGAATAAAATATGAGCAACAGTAATGATGAAATGGTCTTAACTTCCTCACTCGTTATTATATAGCATTCATACCAAACTTTGTTATAAATGGAGAAATTTAAAAAAAACTGTGCATGACAAGACATTCATATGTACATCCAAAATAGGCAGATGCTCCTTTCTTAGTCATTAGCTAGGACCAACTTAAACGTTGCATGTGAAACAAGATGCAACAACTCAAGTCAGGACCAAAGCCACCGAAGAAACAAACATCTATTTATAGATAATAGAAATTCTCAATTTCCAAGATACACACCATGTCAATCTCCCATGATAAACCAAGAACATAAGGAGGAAAACAGAGGCATCTTCCACATCAGGCTCTCTCAGAATCCTCCTAAATAATTCTCACTAGTTTCTTTCTGATCAGACAGTAAATCCATCTAAAACTAAGCAATGGGAAGGCCAATGCCCAAGGATATTAACCTACAAGACAATGTAAAAGAATCACATGACTGTGGATGCCACTGTGGAAGGAAATACATCGGCGTACACATTATATCTACTGGTAGCTGATATAAACCAGGGTCGAGAAGTTCAATATGAAGTATGAACTACTCCAAATCAAGATAACCATATATTACCCCTACGTTGTCCAGTAAACGCCGTTTCAGAAAACAGTAGACTAGTATGGGATGCCATAAGTTGAATTACCTAGATATTTGCCTCATAAACTATTAGAAACTCTTGCATAAGAGTAACTGAGCAATGAAAGGCACAACCTACTAATCTATATATTACTCCATTTTGCCAAACACTGAACAATGATTGTTGACCCATTTTATATTTTAAGTTCCTCTAAACTCAAAAAGAAAAAATATACACTTTGGATGAGGTTTCTTCAAATATAGCAGCGGTATCATTTAAAGAGGCCTAAAGTGTTCTGCATCTTAAGAACAGAAGCAAATTGTTGTCCCCTTATTTCCTCAGACTGAAATAATTAGCATTGCTCCAGATCACAGATCTATTAGGTTTTAGTGTATATATATATATATATAAAGGGTCTTAGAATTTGACAGATGTGACATAACAATAAAAGAAGATGGAATCTGAGCTGAATCAAGAAACGGCTGGAACCAGCAACTTAAAAAAACATGAAGATCACACGTTTTCTTTCTTTTGTAAAACAATTGGTGACAAGAGAATGGACACAGCAACTGGAGGAAATGATTTCAGAAAGTACACAGCAACAAGTTGCACACATCTGATCTACTAAGTTGCTGGATTAGGAGGGGAGGCAGCAAAAGTCAGAAAAGATGGTAGAAGCATATGGTGGACAGTGAGGAAAGAAAGAAATGGGAGATGCTTTGAAGATAGGTCCAATTCCATTCAGAAAGTTAAATGGAAATTGTATTGTATCTCTATTGTTTTGGTGTAGACAGCTTTGTATAGAGAATATAGATCAAATTGTAGATTTAATAGGAGCTCTGTAAGTTCTGTTTTTCTCTTGCTTACATACTTTTGGAGGTGGCTAGCATACCCTTAATGCTGAGGAATACAACTTTACCAGTTTTAAAAATAAATAAATAAATAAATAAAAGAACCCAACAACAACAACAACTATGCCTCAGTCCCAAACAAGTTGGGATCAGCTTTATGAACCCTCACGGACCATGTATCTCAGAAAGTATATAGGAGAAAAAACATCTTTTACTTGAAAGAAAGAACAAATTGGGTATTCAACAAATGAAGTGAATACCTGGAAAACTTTGATGAGCTTTAGCTCACCTCTACGTTTAATCTCAAAACCTTTAAGTTCAGCAAGTGTACCATCATCATTGAAAACTGCATAGCGCTTCTTAATTAGAATACCTTCTTCCTTGGAAGCGGGAAGAATCATTGCCTACTTGCAGAAAAAAATAAACGGATAATCAACATAGTTATCATGCCTTCTTAAAAAGCACAAAGTTCCAAAAAGGGATGACACAACGAACACTGAAGTTTGCTTAAAGATATGTTAGGTGTTTGTGCTTCTTCACCTTATATGGTCCATCCACTTCAAACTCAATTGAGCATTCACTATGTGTTGTATACGTCTTATTGATGGGGTCCTTGAGCGTCTGAAAAATGGAAGAGGAAATAGTTTCATTGATGCAGTAGAAAACAGTGTTTCTAGTTTATTTAAAGTTGCAACAATAATATACTAATAGTCATGCAAAAACGATCTGAAAGTGAAACAAGCAGAGTACAGGACTAGCGTCCCCTCCAACCTGGTACTGATCATTGGTATTGTTTCTTGCCACATCAACATTCAACATTACACAAGGATAGGAGATTGTCAGCTTCTTCTTTGGATCTCTGAAATACACATCCATAATCATCATGATATCCAGTATAGCAGCAGAAAAAATACCGTTCTTAATATAAAGGATAAACCTCTATAAAACAAAAATCATCCAGAAAATAAATATTACGCAGCACAGATAACAAGAATAGAAGAAAGGGCAACATCAATAACACTTGAAGAAATAATGCATATTAAGAACCAAATCATACTTTGTCTTGAAGGTATAATTCTCAGGGAAAGAGCCTGGTAATGCACACCAAATACCATCTGTGTCTAATTCGAGGGGTTTTCCAATTTTTTCAACCAACAATCGAGCATTCTGAATGATTTTTGCACCGGTATATGTAACAACTCCAGCCATCTCCATTGAGTACCACCTTGCACCCCTGAAGGAGGGAAAAAGAAACTTGTAGTTATACTGCTTGAAGACACAGTGAGCCGGGAAACAGTGAAAGAAAATAAACATACTTGCGCATGACATAACCATAAAAGGAGTTTAAAATGCATTTATGAGCCAGCTGCAATGAATCATACAGAACTACCATGTCCTGTGAAAATCAATGAAAATGTATATCGATTAGTGACATATAGCATTCTCTCTACTTATCAAAGCCAGAATGAGTTTAAATTATAGAAAGACAGACTAAAAAAAGCACCTGTGCTTCTTGAATCTTTATGGAATTTCCACTAGCCTTTGCTTCAGACAGCTTACCTTTCCAAACTTTATTAAGCCCTTTGTATTCATACCTCCTATCTCGGAAACTTTTAACAGAAAGCAAAAAATTGCATATCAGCAAACTTGGGGAACAGCTGAAAACCTCCAAACTGATACTGTTGACATAGTACAGCAATTAAAAGTACTACAGATAAACAAATGATCCATAAGCTTGTCTTACCTCCGTACGGTATCAACATAAAAAGGATTTTCTCGCATGCAGATCCCTGCTTCTCGAACTTCTGTGACCGGCTTTTCAAGAACTCTTTTATATGCCTAAGAAAATAGATAAAAAGGGACTATTCAATTGTCCTAGAAAAAGAAGTTAAAGGAAGATGGCATAGCAACATTATAGCCTGTTTGGCTAAGATTCTAAAATCAACTTATTTTGAGAAGTGCTTTTTCAAGAAGTGCTTATCAAAAAAGTATTTTTAGTGAGAAGCAGTTTGTGTTTGATCAATAAGTTTAAAAAGCACTTTTGAGCAGCAATTAGTGTTTAGCCAAGCTTTTTAAAAGTGTTTCTAAGTGTATTTTCTCAAAAGTGCTTTTCAAATAAATAATTTTGGGGAGAAGCTACCTTTTTTAACTTCTGAAAAACAGCTTCTGCTACTCCCTAAAAGCACTTATTTTCTCCCAAAAGCTTGGCCAAACACCTCATTTTTCAAAAATAAGCACTTCTGGCCTTCCAAAAGCTTGGCCAAATAGGCTATTAAGTAACTTACCTTTTGACAATATTTCTTTAAACGGTCCTTGAGCTTTATTTGTTGTTCTGCTTTAGGCAAATCAAGAAAAGACTTTGATCGTTGACCATCTCCTACTTCAACAAGTTCAGACTCGAGTTGCCTCTTTATGTGGTAATAATCACTGATGATTGGTATAACGAAATTTCAAGGTTCAGTAGCAATCTATCTAAAGTTGCGCATTTTGTACTACATGAGTAGAAAATATACCTTCTTTTTGCCATGTACATTTCACCACGCCAAACCCATTCAAGCTTCCGGAGACAATTTTTGCCAGGGCGATTAAAATCGCATGCAGTGCATATCTCATCTGAAACTATTGATGGTGGCTGATGGAATCAAGTAACTAAAGTTAAATTCAAAAGGCTACTAAATATAAAATGCAGGCTACATCAAGATCCTCATCAATTACGGGAGACAATGCAAGTAACAATCAGTATGTGTCAGCTGTTCAGCACATCATGTTTTGAGTGCCAATTAGGTGTCAGCCATAAAAGATCCACATAAACCCCACTGCAAGCATCTAAAAAGCCTGCCGCATTGTTTTATTGTTATTCCTAGGCTGCTTCTTGGACGGGTTTCTTGAAATGACACAATATAAAATATATAGATGATACTCGTAAAATAGAATTATAATTTATTTATTAATGGCCACGCCCTAGAGGATGCGCTTAAAATGCAGCAAAGTCAACCAATATTCACAGCATGGACTTCAGGACAATGGATAAGTATAATTCGAGGGTAAGGCAGTTGAAGAATTAGAAATATCATTTTAGTCCCCTCCCACATATAACTGGTTTTGTGTTAAGTATGTCCCTAGAACCTATACTTGATTGATTCTCAATCTTCTAACTTGTCTCCAATTGAAACTTCTACAACTTATACCTTCTTCAGCCTTGTCTTCCCCAGAAACTCTTACGGATGGAATATCATTATGAAGAGTTCTACATCGGCCCTTTAAGGGATGGGTGGTCTCATTAATATGGCTTGGGCAATCCTCATCTCTTGGGCTAGCTTTTGGGGCTGAGTTAGGCCCAAGATCCATTTTTTTACATGATTTCAAAGCAGGACTCATCCCAATTCTCATTTCCGATGTTGGGCCCACATATTAAATTGCTCAAGCACCAGATATCCGATCTTGGGTGTAAGGGGGGTGAAGAGTCCCACATCAGCCCTTTAAGGGATGGGTGGTCTCATTAATATGGCTTGGGAAATACTCACCATTTGAGCTAGCTTTTGGGATTGAGTTAGGCCTAAGACCTATTTTTTTACAATCATATTCTTAAGATTAACTCTATTCATTAGTTACCAGAATGCCCATAGAAATTCATCTTCTAATGATTACCATGTGAGATTTTCTTTATCCCGAGATTTACAAAATATCAAGTTTTATGCAGGTCCTTTAGACAAGGTAGTGTGCAAGAAGTTAATCGCCAAAGGATCAACCTGCTGACTTAAAGCAGAATGCAACAGGTTTAAAACACAAAAGACGGGCAAAGAACAAAACACCGCAAGTCTTCAACATCTACCATCGAGTATCTCTAGTCTTTAATTGTTCTTTCCTCACTCCCCAATTTATACCTGTCTATCTATTCCAGCTGCCGGAATCTAGATTGAAAATTTCAATTTACTTTGTTCCACATCAGCATAGTTAACTGTGCACACATAATACTGCTTTAATGGTCAAAATATCATGTTACCCTTCTCTTTGCATCCAGACAATTAAAAATATTAAAAGATATATTTGTCTTGTTGTTTGGTAGTGAACAAGTAGTAAAAGCCTACTCCTCTGATCTGAATTGACTGCCAACCTCCTCTGGGACATTTTTAAGAGATGTCCACTTCGCTAAAGGCAAAATTCTAGCATACGCT
Organism: Datura stramonium; assembly: GCA_018107945.1. NCBI lineage: Eukaryota > Viridiplantae > Streptophyta > Magnoliopsida > Solanales > Solanaceae > Datura > Datura stramonium. The sequence continues at coordinate 130,000 of JACEIK010001659.1, read as the reverse complement.
TGCAGAGAAAAAGCTTGACAGTCTACTTTATCCTAGTCTATTTACGGTTACCTTATCAATTTCCTAATGTACAAAAAATTAACTTGTCTACCCATGATTTCTTCCATCTAAAACAGAAAACTCGATTTTCAACTCCTCTAAACTATTCAGAACAGGTAAGAGAATACATTTGATCTGGGAAGAAAGAACAACAAAAGCCATCAACACTAACATACCAGAGAAGAACAATCTTCAAGAAATGGACTGCGAAAGCTGACATACCTGAAGCCTATTTGTAAGTATGATGTTTGGATACATGGCAGCTACATCAAGATGATATATGAGGGGACATTCTTCTCTTAAAGGATTATCTTGTAATTTCATTAGCTGCAAATAGATGGTAAAGATGGTCAGAGAGGAGACAAAGTTCTGCATACATCTAAAGAATTTTCTCAGACTATTAAGTTACGCAATAAGAAAGAAAGTCTGAATAAGAGGAAAAAGACAAGGAAATCAGAAACTTCCAAGACAATATAATCCCACTCCTGTCGGACATGGCCATGGGTGCCAGCAGAATACTTGTCAAATCTCTCATGTGACAGATAAATGCCTCAACTCAGCCAAAATTATTTAAAATTCGAAATTGAAGGATGCACTACCTTTTCCATGATGGCATTCTTCACTTCATCATAATTTAGGACAGATTCCAAGTCCATCTTCCCCTCAACTCCAATAGCATACTGCAGATCTCTATCAAGGTTGTTGATCAATAGCTGGAGTGTTGAGAATCTTAATGTTAGTAACTAATACAACGGAATAGAAGAGCCTAGAAAATATCAAAAGCTAACTATAATAGACACCAAAGATCTTAAAAAGAAAGTCTTTAAACGATTTATGATATAGTTACTGTACATGAGCAATACAGATAGCTAAAAATGGATACTTCATAGTGAAGTACTACATTCTTCTACAGTAACAAGAAGAGAACTGGGAGTCCAATTGGCCTTGGAAAATGCTTTGGAGAACAAGAGCACCCCCTATGGCAGTCTATTTTGGAAGGATAGCTGCAAAAGAGGCTTGTCTAACTCAAGCTGCACTTCAAAAAGAGGCCTCTCTCTCTGCAGTAGATGTTTCTTATGTGAAGCCTCATAGGAAGCAAACAATCATCTTCTACTTCACTGTAAATTCTCCGGGCAGATATGGTCACATGTTCTTAACATATTAGAGTCAGCTGGATGATGCCCCAGGATGTGAAAAGCCTTTATATCCTGCTGGCAAGGACAGCGGATTGAAAAGAGGAAGAAAACTTCAAAGACTGCCCAAAATGCATCATGTGGACGCCATGGTTGGAGAGAGAAAATAGATCCTTTGAAGGTAAGAAATTGTATCCATCCTTTGTAAAATATAGATACGTATGGTAAAAATATGGCACCTGGCCCTAACTCAACCCTAAAAGCTAACTCAAGAGGGGAGGAAAAATATCTGAAAACA
>JACEIK010001659.1:100321-111491 GCA_018107945.1 Datura stramonium | reverse complement strand
ATGGTATTCGATATGTTGGTATTTTTTTTATAAATATCAAATACCATACCAAATACCAAAGTATTTTAAAAACCATACAAAATACCATTCATATATCATAATGGCAAAACCACGATATCAAAATTTTAATTTCGATATGGTATTCGGTATATAATATACCATGCCCGCCCCTACTTACAGCAATCAACTATTAACTTGAAATTGCATCCAATTGCCGAAACATCAAGCATGAGATGTTAGATGTCTCAACTTGTCAAAAAGGGTATACAATTGGAGGTACAGGAGAGATTATGCAACACACCCGAGAGACAACATTACAATTGATGCAATCTTTATTGGTATTGCAAAAGCTAGCTTAGATCAACTCCATAAATTAACGGCTACAACCAAAAGAAAACGCGTCGGAGTATGTAACAATCCGTAGTAGACTCCCTGCCAATGAGCTTATACTGGGTTAGCCAACTACTCCCAGTCCTTTCAACTTGAGTGAAGCAAAATCAAGTTCTTCCCAGAGGCACGACTTGATGAATCATGCATTGCAGTAATATACCCGTAATAGAAGAAAACGTTTCTCAAAACTGAGAAATGTATGTTGTATAATGGGTTTGAGAAAAATACCCGAAGCTCGCCTCACACAGGATACATTTCAGATCAGAGGGTCCAACAAGAATTGTGATAATTCCCAAAGTCGAAGAAATCCATCCAATACTGGAGCACAGTTGTAACAAGAACCCATTTAAGATTTTGGAACAGTCACATTCAATATTTTTACATCCTGGTATGGCTTGTCACCTTTGTCGGTCTTCACTTTCTCTATAGACTGTCATAATCCAAAAGAAAAAAATCGTGAATGAGGTCTCAAGAAGTAGCCATACATTAGATATCACATCACAGACACTGTCATTTCAATAGTAACCGTAGCATATGCACCAACTTTCTGGTAAAATAACTAGATATACTGCTAAACAGGAATAAGCTCTGAGTCAGGTCTATTCATTCAGTAATCAATTCATAGCAGAGACCAGGAGGGGGAAGATTTAGAAGCTGATACCTGTACAACATCCATTCCTTTCACCACTCTGCCAAAAACTGTGTGCTTATTGTCCAACCACGGAGTGGCAACAGTTGTTATGAAAAATTGAGAGCCATTGGTGTTTGGCCCAGCATTGGCCATCGAGACAGTGAAGGGTCTATCATGTCGCAGGCTGCAGAGACCAATATAATCATTCAGATGAAGTAACTCTACTCAGTGAAGCATAAACTAGAAAAATATGTCAGCTATATGTAGGAAATCAAGTTAAAATTAGATGTCATGAGGTTGTGCCAGCTGTTATTTCAGGCAGTAACTAAGCTGTCCACTCCCTAGACCTTAGAACGAAAACTCTTCTCAGAACCAATAAAGGAAGCAAAAAGTATCTCCAGAGTCGAGCAAGGAAGAAAACAACTGCAAATGTTAAATATCACGCTTCGCTCCAGAAGTACACCTGGTGGCTCCATGAACGGAGTACAGGCTTCTCATTAGACTGTTCAGTCACTTTCATAATGATAACCATTGGATTTGTGTATTATTATCAAAGCACAGAAATGCAAAAGATCCTCTTCTCATTGGTGGGGTGGAAGGGGACTGTTATTTCTTGTAATAGTTAAATTCATGAAAGCTCCACCGCTGTTGCCAGGAAGTATAACAATATTACTACTTGCAACTGAAAATTTCAAATTCAAATATGATGAAATCATGGTCATCAGCATATTAAAGACGGGTAAAGGAAGGAAAGCAAAAAAGATTTTCATTTTTGGCCAGTCATTAACTCTTTTTCTAAGCTATGCATTCCAATCTTCTATTGCATCATATTAGGTGCTGCAAAAGCTGCAGCCAACAAAAAGCACAAAAAATTACACTGTCTAATTACTATGGATCCATTAACTCCATGGATTAATTGCTTGCTTTCTCCTATCATCTGACTGAGGTTATTGGGTTCACATTTACTGCTGCACACACTTAAAACTGGACTGATGATCAAAGAAAAATGTGGCTGATTAAACCTTAAAACACATTTTACACCCAAATGCAACAATTTTTTATTATGAGCCTGGACTTCCAGTTCCTGAAGCCCACCATGTTCATCATTCCGAAAAGCTGCATAAGCAGCATCAAGTAAAACAATGGCCCCTCACATGACATATATACGAAGGAAGGAGTCGAGAAAATAAGTTAAGCACCACAACTTAAGCATGTGCAATTATGTACTTATGTATAAGTATCTGCAATAAAGAACAGTAACATACCTTTTATGGAACTCATCTTCAAACTCCCTTCCCCAAATAGATTGGCCACCCGTGCCATCTCCTAATGGATCTCCTGTCTGAACCATAAAGCCTCTGATGACCCGATGAAATATCAAATTATCATAGTATCCGTTCCTGCAGTGTGTTGTAAAGTTCTCCACTGTTTTTGGACACTCTTCAGGGTATAGCTTCATATGAATGTCACCCATACTGGTATGCAGGACCTAGGCCAGAGCAAAAGAAAGAACGAATCAGCAAATTTCTGACCATTTATCAGGATTAGTACAAAAACAAAAAGGAAGGGCCTCTAGGCAAAGTGGTAATGGAAGAATTATAATCTTTTTAGGTATACCGCAAAAATTTCAGAAAAAAAGAACTATTTTATGCTTCTCAAGAGCATAAAATAGGTATGCCCATCTCATTCCAGCTTATGAAGACCATTCTCAAGGTAGCAGTTTCAATGTTTTTTTTTTAATGAGGTAAACAAGATTTAATTTCCAGCTTATGAAGACCATTCTCAAGGTAGCAGTTTCAATGTTTTTTTTAATGAAGTAAACAAGATTTCATTAAACGAAAGGACAAAATCGGCCTTATACTAGAGGTATACCAAAAAGCAGTTTAATAACATGCTATCTTTTTATCTCAATCACTAATTGATCAGGAATCAGAAAAAACAGAAGTAGAAGAGAGTAAGTCCTTTCTTCAGGATTCATCGACATGGCTTATACAGAGCACAACAATAGATCTTACTTCAAACCTTTCCACAATTGATTACCAATAGTTGTAGTCACATACAGTTCTGTTCCCACGGACTCAGGGATAAGGATATCCAGTTTAAACCTATGTGGAGTTTTCTACTTATCTGATATATGCGAAATAAAACCATAACTTACCACATTATCTGGAAGGGATGTCGTGACAGCCTTCCCAATGTCAGATACAGCCAAAAGTTCATCAGGAGGAGGCTTTTCATTAAAGACGTCTCTCCCCTTGGTAGGATCTTCAGGTTCCTCAGGTTCTCTTTGACTGTTGAACAACATATGAGCTGTTAATAAGCATAATATTGAAATATAAACAAGAAAATCTGGTTTTCATAACAAAAGATGGCAAGAGGTCTGGTATTTTACATAAGTATGGAATATCAATTTAATCATCTGATTTCGAAGAGAGCATCAGCCAACTGAACTTTCCAACTTTTTCATGGCACAAGACAGTTTTCATACAACTTTAAAACCCACTTCTAGTGGATAAATCAATATTTACGCATCTACGAACAATTAACACTGCATATGAAACTTGCAGATATACCTAATGTAAAATATATTGACTAATTTAGATAAAGGTGTCAACTTGTTTCCTTTACCATGCAACTAAAGTATAGACTGAACAGGTTAGTGCAGTGGAGAAGGTCCAAGTTCATCATCAACCGGTGGATTGAAAAGCAACAAAGTTCAAGATAGCCTTCATTATCTGTACTATATAATACCTGAACAAATAGATTCTATGTTTCTTGAAAGCACAGCAAAGTAGAGTTGGATCTATCAGGGGCTCTTTGCTTTCATTTGCATTTGCTGCCGCAGCGGGAATTTTTCTTACTTTTTTACTACTTCTATCACCTTGATACAAAGCAATTCTCAAAAATCTATCATTGCTCTCCACCTTCCCCAGGATACGGGATACCTTATTGGTTTGTAGATTTATAACCTGACAATAAGAAAAATAACCCAAAATCAGAAAATGAACATGGAAGAAGCATGAAGCTTGTCATACTCCAGTAAAGCACAAGTACAAGGAACAGCAATATAAATGCATTGTTGACAGTCTAATGGACATTTTCTTACTTTAATTCCTAGGAGAGTTGCATATATAATGAAGTTGGAACTTTCATCAAAAACAGCATTAGGTTGCGGTACATGTTCTGTTTTCTCAATGTCTTTTTCTACAGCCATTCTTCTCCCAAAATCAATAGCTTCAAGTCGGTATAAAGGAACATCACTCCTCTGGAGATCTTGTGCCACCTAGAAGATGGAGAAATTTCGATTATCATCCAAAAAAGAAACAGAAGAAGACAAGAAATGCAAGTGTATATACATAAGTTAATAGATTATTTAAAAAGGAGTAATCTCTTACCTCAAGAGATTCATCATACACACGCCTTAGTTTACCTGTCCTGAACCAAAATAGACGAATCCTGCGATCTGGTGAAGTTACAGAAAACTGTTTACCATCAGCGCTTACCTGGAAATAAAGAAGAGAAAAGAATACAAAGTTTTAGAACTGATTGGTAAGAGCGAGAAATTCGAAATTGCTTAGCTAACTTGAGATGTACATAGTAGAAGAAACTTTTTAAATTCAAGTAATAGGGTCTGAAGTGAACATAATTTCCAGCAAAAGGTTTTCCTGTAATACCTCTATAGAAGAAACAGCAGTTTTGCATTTTACAATTTCAAAGAGATTAGTATCACTCTTCAATCTAAAATTCACCCTGCACGACATAAGAAGATAAGCATGAGAGGTGACTATTACAATTAGGAGCAAGAGACAAACTCTTGAATGTAACAAAGAGAACGAGTGAACCTATATATTAACTAATCTACGTGTATCTTCTTAGATAGTATAAAATAAACCGTAAGCGGTTTATTTAATACTACTCCATGGAAGTGAATAAACATTAAAATCACAAAAACGGAGTTGGTCTAATATAAATATCACGTAAGAATATTTCACAAGGCTCTATTTAAAAAATTCAAAATTGATACACTCTCCCCTCACACACACACACCCAAAAAAAAAAAGGAAGGAATAAACACGAGTTCTTGGATTCTGTACACGGAGATGGAATACCAATATTCAAATGGATCATTCTAAAACTCAGTTTGGCGCCTTTGAGCTCCCTGAGATCAGTTCCATTTATTGTCCCCACCAAGTACCAGATACAAGGTAAATTACTTTTGAAACTTGAACACATACACATTCTCTGGGAACTGAAGTGTGGCAGGACTCCAGTACTCAATGATCCCTTTGTCATCTGCTGATATCACAGTATCAAAGACATGATTGTACTTCATGACTTTGATGGGGCACAAGTGTACCTGATTACGAGGAAACTAAAAGTTTAGCGATTTGGTTCATGTGACTGCAGGTAGAAACTTCATACTAACATGACAAAGAAGAACATTAAGAACAGCACAAAAGTCGCATCAACCTTTAATTTTGAGGCAAGTACAATGGACATACCTCTTTAGATATTATAGGGTCATTTGTACCAGCTCTTGCATCGTATATATGCACAAAGGAGGAGGTACGATCACTAACAGCAAGTTTAGCTTTGACGTCCCCTTGTTTATATACCCATTCAACACATCCAGGTATGAATGGAAGACGAATCATGGACATCATGTCAAAATTCACCACATCATATATTTTCACGGACTTATCACTTGAGATTGTACAGCAAAGCAAACCATCAACGCTAACCTGCAAAGGAATTTAGGTGAAGTTGAGTATTACTCTGATCAAGCATGCTGATAATAAACCACAGCAGAGAACACTGCCAGTAAGACTATGGCTACTTACTGCAAGGCCTTCAATTGGTCCAAGATGAGATCTAAAATGTTTTGCAAACTCGATACCGATAGGCTTTTTCTTCCAAAATTTCAAGTGGCCTGGACAATAAAGAGGAGAAATTTTGGTAAATTAAGCAAACACCAAGAATTCATATGTCCTGCCTTACCATCAGCACTCCCAGTAATGAAAAAATCTGCTGCTGAAACAGCAACATGAGTGACCACATCTCGGTGCATGTAACTTTTTTCATACCTGCATTGCATAATACAAGGTTTAGTAATATTTCCAACATGATCACATACTGCCTTTCAAGTTGAGGAGTCATTATGAATATATACTATACGGTGTATGATATTTTGGGTATATATACAATAATAAGCTACTCTGTTTGTAAAATTAAGGCGATTCAACATATAAAACACACTCAAAATAGTCAGCTAGTGAATTTCTAAATGTACATTGATCAGCTAACTTGCAATGTATTTTTGGGTTTCGTCATGCCCTGCCAAAAGCATTGTCACGTGCACATCACGAGGCCACAAGGTGGTGGCTAAACAAAGCAAGACATCAAAAAGAGGCCTGGAGCTCACCTGTAAATATGGTTTCAGCACCACCTAGGTGCTGGTTTGATATAAATATACCAATGTTACATTCTCAAAAAAATAATTAAAATACATAATACATGTTGAACAATGATAGTGTGACTTGTGGTTACGGGCGACAATCAGGTCAGCAGAGATCTGCGAGCGTGGCATGGGACATGATAGGAGGTCTCTCAGCATGGCAACGTGCCTAATAATTGGGAGAGAAAATGGAGTTAAAACCATGCCAAGATCAGTAAGCGCACTACATTGCCCGCCAGAAGGTCCTAGAAATGTTCAAGAAGATTTCAGAAGGTGGTGGAAGTTCCCATGGATCCTAGAATACTCAAGAACACTAAAATATCAAAGAAGCTCCAGAAAGGTAAGGAATGTCGGCCAGAGGACAGCCGAAGAACCCTAGAAAATTGTAGAAGATTCTAGAAACACCTCGAAGAGCTCGCCCTTGGGTAAATGAGGTAGCCCAGAGCAAACCAATTTTAGGGGGTTTCCCACTGATTTTGAAGGTTACAAACTCTTCCGTAGGAGCCTATAAATAGTAGGAGACCGGAGACCACGCCTTAGTAGGCATGAGCAGCCAGCTGCACAAACTAACATACTACACATCAAAACCCTTGTTCTAGTATCTAAGTCTTGTGTTCTTGTGAGTAGTTTTTCTTGTACCTTGTAAATGTATATATATTTGTATAATTAAAAAAAGAGGTGTTTCGCTCGCTTTCCAAGATTCTCTCGTCTTTCTTTCGAGTAGCCAGACACCACAACCATTCTGCTAGCGCTCCTGCCATACTTGAGACATACTTTGCCAAGGTGTTGGGGCTTGCTTGAGTCAAGCCATTGTTTGGAGTCTCCAAACTTAGCTTCCTTTAGGAGATTAATCGAGCTAAGTGCCACATCAACGCTGGTAAAGGACTAGGTTGGTGACATTATGCTTTGCTTTCAACTTGAAGTCTTTGGTTTCAAATATTGCTTGTCGAATCTAAAGTATTGGTGTCATATCCCTTTGTTAATTTTGTGTACTTTTACCTTAAATATTTTGAGATTTCATTTGAGGTTCAACATTTAATATGCCTTGGGTTGCTTATAAGTCCACTTGTACCTTAATTATCTTACATTTTTGTGTTTATAGTCCAGCTTTTGTATGATTTTCTCTCATTCCAATCTCCATTCTCATCTTCAAAGATACCAGATTACTATCAGTAAAGATGACGATTTGATTGATAAGAGGCAACAGGTAGGAAGAGGGATCACTATATAATGTTATCATCACAAGGTTGAGTTCTCTATATTCTCATCTTTAAGGCTACCAGATCTGCTGTCAATAAAGGTGATAATTTGATTGACAAGAGGCAACAGGTAGGAAAAGGGTTCACTATATAATTTTATCATCACAATGCTGAGTATCCCAAAGCATAGTTACCTTATTCAAAAAAAAAAGGCTGAGTTATCCCAAAGCAAGAAAAAGTTTGCTGCCATACGGTCATCACTGGAAACCTATATAGACTGGATTAGCCAAATTAGAATAATGCCATTATTAAGCTTTTCACAGAGGTCCTAAGATTTCAAATTGTAACAACCTTAAAATGCCAGAATTTGAAAATCCCAACAGAAAAGTTTCTGCCCACCAACAAGTGTCCACAATATTAACCACCTAGAACAATTCGATTTGTTTGGTTGGACGCATAAGAAAAGGCAATCCTTACACAAAATTCTGCATAACTAATACATATAAATCTCGAGGAAAAGACTTAGATGGTCCCTTAAGTATAGGTGAAAGGAATATTTTTATCCCTTATATATAGGATAAAACATCCCTTAAGTATTTAAAAGTGGATAGCTTTAGTCTTTGTATATAAGAGAGACTCTATACTATTGTTAAAAACTAATCAAAGTTAAAACTAATAGAGTAGTCCCCTCGTCCATCCTTCCTCTCCATAAAACTCTAAATACCAAAAATCAGAAATCATATTTCACAGTCAAACATAGCAAATAAAATCTCAGTCATTGAGAAGATGCCAAAAGACTAAGAAGTGACGAAGGCTTAAACAACATTCTTCACAGAAAGAACACATGAAAACTTAAAAAACAAAGGCCAGTTAAAGCGACGGACATGCTTGTGGCTCACATATGCTTTTCCTATATCATCTGATAGGTGGCTCGAAGAAATTAAAATTAGTGGATTCTCCTAAAATATCAAAAGGCTTTTTGTTTGGATAAACCTTGTCTAGTGACTTACTGAAGTTCTAACATCAATGCTAGATAATGGCATCAGGTAGAGATGAAGCTCTCAAGCACATAGGTTCAGTTCTTGCTGGTAAGAAGTGGAATCTTTTATTTGGTCTTGTTAGAGTGGGTTAGAGTCCCAACCAATTGGAGAATGGATTAATGGTTTGCTTATATGTACTTGGGCAACCCTCCCCTCATGAGCTAGCTTTTGGGGTTGAGTTAGGCCCAAGTGACATATCTTTAGTATCAGAGTCAAGTTCATTCCCGTTTAGGCTCACGGTCCACGCTCTAGTCGGGTCTGGGCATGAAGGGGGTGTTAGAGTGGATTAGAGACTCACGTTGGTTGAGGAATGGACTAGTGGTTTGCTTATACGGACTTAGGCAATCCTCCCCTCATGAGCTAGCTTTTGGGGTTGAATTAGACCCAGGTGCCATATCTTTACAGGTCTCAAAATATCCTTGAGTTTTTACTGTGTGATTTTTCTTATCTTTATCTCCGTCGCTTTAACTAGCCTCTGTTTTTAAGTTTCATCTGTTTTTCTGTCAAGAATGTTGTTTAAATTGAGATTTTATTTACTATGTTTGGCTGTGAAATATGACTTCTGAGTTTTGGTGTTTATCGTATTCTGGAGAGGAAGGATGGACGAGGGGATTACTCTGTTAGTTTTAACTTTGTTAAGTTTTTAACATAAGTATAGAATCTAAGACTAAAGCTATCCACTTTTAAATACTTAAGGGATGTCTTATATTCCATCATATATATAAGGGATAAAAATACTCCTTCAGCTATACTTAAGGGACCATCTAAGTCTTTTCCTCGATAAATCTCTATATTACTAATTTAATATCTGCATTGCTAATTTGGTTTACATATACAACATTGCATACCTAATGCAGCCTAATGTTTGGTTTACAGTGTTAAACTCAGTTTCTAACACAGAAAATGGAACTCTATGAATACACATTAGAAAATGCTGAAATATAAACCCTAAACTCACGCAAGGAGCCTAATGGTAAATGGTAATTGTGGAGGCAAAAACGCTAGGTGATTTATTCCTAGTACTGGTGGGCGGTAATAAGTACCTCATGGAGTTAGTGTGAGTGTGCGCAAACTGGCCCAGACACTACAGTTATCAAAATATGTATGTATATATAACCCCCTAAAATGAACTTGTGAAGGTAAACCATCTTCACAGCTGATATTACTACTTACAAGTTAGCTGAAGGAAGGGAATCGAGATAGGCTTGTTCAAATTGAAGAGGGCGTTTCGCACGAGCACGAGGAGCTGGACCCGGTCCAATAACCGCCTCCTCTTCTGTCTCCTCCACTGCCGCCGCTGCTGCCGACGGGTTACCGTTCTCATTCTGAGCTGCTTCCTCCATCTCCCTTCCCAATAAGCTTGCTTCTTCTCCTACTTCTAGGGTTTTTGAACTCGCTCCGATTTGTAGTTTGAAAATTGCTGTGCTTATGATTTTTGGGGAAGTGAGTCCCCGCCGATTTGACTCAGAAATTCGGGTACCCGTTATTGGATCCGAAACTTAGGGGGTCCAAATTAGAATTTAATACTTAAATAATTCGCCTTCAGACCAGCTACCAAACGATACCTTATATTTTATGTAGGTTTAACAATCACTTAAATGTACATTTGAATAATTATAGTCCGTATATTTAGCGAATATGATTTGATTTAGTTTCAAATTTTTAAGATGGAACCTCACGTTAGAGAACGAATACCTTATTTTTAAATCAACGTCAAAGAATGACCAAAAGTCGTCTTCATTTATGAAAAAATATATAGCTTCAAATTGGCTCGTCTGCTTTAGATAATTGAATTAAATTTCAAGTCATTCAGACCAATCGTTTTAAAGAAAAGAAACAAAGAACCGAGGATAGTACTTTTGATGAAAATTTTAACCGATAATAGCTCAGTTGGTTGGTTATCTGAACTTTCACCTTATTGGTGGGGGGTCGATTTCCTAACTTGTAATTCCCTTTCATATTTTTTTCTTTCCCTACCCCGATGTAATTAAAAAAATGTACAAAAATATTAAAATCCCATAAACATACTTTTTGAGTTGGGTATCCATCCGTTTAAAGCCCAATTTCATGGCCTGATAAGTACTTAGCCCAGTTAACCAAAACCCACCAGCTTTTTTGACAAATATTTGGTTGGCCCATATATCATTAAGTTTTCCTTCAAAGAGAATTATTTGTAACCAAAAAATATAATTAGGAGTGTTGAATGAGCACATTGAAATGAATTTGGGCAAATTAAAATAAAGAGAGTTAATAAACGAGCGAGTCTTACTTGGGTTAAAATAAATCGGGCTAAGAAATATGCCACAAAAAGTAACTTACTTAATTCGTACTAAGTTTAATTATTTTATTTATTTTTATAATTTATTTAAGTACTTAACTATCTTATTTATTTTTAAAAGTATTTTGAAAAAAAATATCATGAGTCAATTTAGACGATATATCAACACAAATTTTA
>JACEIK010001659.1:75157-87179 GCA_018107945.1 Datura stramonium | reverse complement strand
CTAAAGATTAAAATATTACTTATTTTGAATCGGAGAATATAGTTTATAAATTATTTTTCTTTTAAGTAAAATAAAGTACTTATAATATTTTTTGAAATGAGCAAATATTTGATGGTAATTCTTTTTGCCGGATGGAACACCGCTTAATTGTTTCTCTTGTCCGCCATTTTTGAGTTTTGAGCTCCTCCTCCATACATATCTCAAAGCAAACTATAGTGTGTCACTTCTCGTGAAATTTTCCCCTCCTAAATACAACTCTTTTTTCAACCTTTTCGATTTTTTTCCTCTCTTTCCTCATTCAATTTCACCCTTCTTTTCCCGTGATTTCCAAAGTTTCTGTATTAATCACTTGTGGGTTTTCGTTATTTTGTAAAAATATTTCAACTTTGTCTTTTGTACCTACTTCAGTTTTCTCTCTTTTATACGTATTTTACAGTTGAAAGAACCCTTCTTGTTTTTCATTTCAATGGAGTTTTGAGCTCTCCCGTTGCTTTGATCCCTTTTTTTTTGTTCAGGTTTCTGCTTCTACCCCTAAAGAAATTATGCACCTGTATCTCTTTCCTCATTCAATTTCACCCCTATTTCTCGTGTGGTGTGGGAAGCTTCTGTGATTGTCACTTGTGGGTTTTCGTTATTTTTCATTTTTTTTTTCAACTTTGTCCTTGTAGCGACTTCAAACTTTCTCTCTTTTATACACATATACAGTTGAAAGAACCTTACTTGTTCTCATTTCAATGGAGTTTTGAGCTCTTGATCATTTTTTCAGGTTTCTGCTTCTACCCTCTCTTTATCGCTTTATGTAATGTTTTTTTTCTTCTTCTTTAATTATGCACCTGTATCTCTTTCCTCATTCAATTTCACCCCTCTTTCTCCTGTGCCCTGCAAAGCTTTTGTAATAATCATTTGTGGGCTTTCGTTATTTTCCATTTTCTTCAACTTTATCTTTGTGGGGTTTCGTTATTTTCGAAAATTTTCAACTTTGTCCTTGTACCCACTTCAACTTTTTCTCTTTTGTACGCACATACAGTTGAAAGAACCCTTCTTGTTTTCATTTCAATAGAGTTTTGAGCTCTCCCTTTGCTTTTGATCCTTTTCTCAGGTTGCTGCTTTTACCCTTTCTGTATGTATGTGTTTTTTTCTTCAAATATTAATGCACCTATATGTTTCTGGAGTTGCATAATATATGGTGGATAATAACAAGTTTAGGTTGGTTTTTCCTCCTCCTTTTCAAATATTTACAAGAAGCTGCAAATTAGTCATGTTATATTGGGTTCTTTTTCTTCTAACAATTGCTGATTAAGTTTATTTATTTATTTTTATTTTGGTGAGAATAGCTTTGTTCAGTTGCCTTGTATTAAGTAGGAAGAATTCTTGTTATGCTATCCGATTGAAGATTTTACTTTAGATATGTTTGTTTTGGCTTGCCCACCTTTTTTTCCTGCTTCTTTTATGTAGTTTCTAATGAAGATTGATGATAAGTCGGTGGGTCATAGATCATATATAGTTCCTTTTTCTTAATTATGATAAGTTTTATCTTGAATCTTTAGGGTTATTTATTTGAATCTTTTTCTTGTAAAATTGTGTTAAACAAACTAAAACTAGATTGCTTGAGCTTTGTATATATACAAGTGCCAACTAAAGAAATGGAGATATTTGGTGAAGCATAAAACTAGGTGAAATGAAAGAATTCTTAGGTATCGATATTTATGAATATGCAAGAAAGGTTAAGATAAGTTGGAAATAAATTTGTGTTTAATATATTTTTCGAGTTGGTTGTCAGCATTTGTAAGATTTAAACTAACTAATTTATCAACATCTATTTGCTTTAACTTGTGAACAGCAGGCTGTTGATGTCAATCATGTACTCTTAACAGACTTGCAATCCATGAAACTGCACTATGCTTTTATTCAGCTTGTTATTCCAGTAATAGCAGCATCAGTAATGGATAGGAAATAACTTATTGCAATCAATAATGTTGACGCTTACAATATTTTAAAGTGTCCTATTTATTATCTATAATGTTTCTGACATTCACTGTTTGTATCAGGCGTTGGATGCTGGACGCAAGTACCAAGTACAGTCACTCTTGTTCATCTTTTGGAGTTGAACATGATCACCCTCCATTTGGAGGGTTTCTGATGTATTGTTTAATTTGTGTATTTCTTCGTCTTCATATTGCTTTGTTGGAAATGGGTTAGAAGGTTACTGGGGGGTGCATTGAACTTTGTTTTTATTGGTCTTATATATATATTTATTTATTTTTTCTTTCTAGTAAGAATGGCTAGGTTGCCTGGTAGTAGTGAGATTACAGAGTCAATAGAGGATCCTGTATCTACAATGAATGAAGGTGCACAAAAGCATCATAACTTGAAGCCTATAAGAAAGTATTGTATTGAAGATGATATTAATAAACTGTTTGAGGTGATGGAGATTAGGAATTCTAATAGGGGCCTGAGTAAGTCAGAAAGGGGTGTCAGAGAAGTGATGAGTAAACGTGCGATGAAGAGGCCAATGAGATCTAGCCCCTCTTGTGCATTGGGCATAGGAATTTCTGAGCCTGTAAGTTTGAAGCAGGCCTTGAGAGGATTATGCATCTCTCAGGCATCAGAGCTGGCTGCTGTGAAGAAGCAATTGTCAAAAGCGTCCAGGTTGTCTGCAGTTTCAGAAACGGGGGCTGTGAAGAGACTGTACAGGGCTGTTGTGGTTGAGGTCAATGATTCCGAACATCATGATGATGGAGGTATACAGAATTTGGTGGGGATATCCCTTGTCCCGGAGAGTAGTATGGTGGATTCTTTGCATAAGAGTCCTGAATCTGAAAATGTGCCAGTGCAAGAACAATGTAGTTCTGCGACTCATTCTTGTCATCTCTCTGAAGATGCATTGAAACATAAGGCAAGTGAAATACCAGCAGAAGGTGATGCCCTTTATCAGTCAACCGATGGTTATGAGTACCTGAAAGAAGTGTCTGGCCAGAAAACGACATTGGAGTTACCACATTCTTCAACAGGAAATTGTACTGATAAAGTGGAACTAGTACTAGATCAGATGGTGCCTTCTGTAAATGAAGCTCCAGCAGCTGCAATTGTAGCAGACAGGGAGCACGAGCAAGATTTTAATTTTGTGTCATGCTCCTTTTTTGGTGCAGGAAATAAAGTCATTAACCCTACCTCTAGCAGTCCAAGTCTGATGAAACCGGTTTTCAGAAGCAAAAGCTTTTTTAAGAAGAAAGTTTTATCTTCTTTCATCAGCCATCCGAAGCATTGTAATGGTGGAATTAATAGTGATTTGTGTTGTAGCACAAGTGAGTTTCCTTGTCAGACGCTTGAATATGCTCCGAGGAATAATCAGAAAGAAGGTGATAAGGAGTCTCCAGATTCCTGCGGTCCAAGTAGCATAGAAGTTAGTTCATCTCCTCTGAAGTCTGGTTTTGCTAAACTAGGTCTGAGCTCAAGTAGTTGTAACAAAGCAAGAAGCATACTTACAAAAGCTGATGAAAGATCAAAGTCAAAGGAAAAGGGGCAGATGTCTCAAAGTTCAAAGAGTAGTATCGGGGATTATAGCAGCACCACAAGCCTTAGTGATGAAAGCTATCTCAGTGGATCTAATCACAGTGGTTATCGGCCTCATATGTCAAAAGATCTGAGATGGGAAGCTATTGTTTGTGTTCAAAAGCAGCATGGAAATATTGGCTTAAGGCATTTCAAACTGCTCAGAAAACTTGGAGGTGGGGATATTGGGAATGTTTATCTTTCTGAGTTAATGGGCAGAAACTGTCTCTTTGCTGTGAAAGTCATGGATAATGACTTCCTGACCAGCAAGAGGAAGATGACGAGAGCTCAGACTGAAATAGAAATTCTTCAAATACTCGATCATCCGTTTCTCCCAACTCTCTTTGCCCATTTTACCAATGACAAATACTCGTGTTTAGTGATGGAATATTGTCCAGGTGGAGATCTGCATGTACTGCGACAAAAACAACCAAGCAAGTGTTTCTCTGAACAAGCTGCCAGGTAATTTTTCCTAAATAGTGTACTTATTGTTCCCTGAAGTTACTTCGTTTTGCCCAATTCATAAAAATTATCCTTTTTTTTTACTGAACGACGCTGTGCACATCTTGGAGCCAATATGTTGAGAGAATGTCTATGGTCACAGTCTGAAAGAATCTCATTCCATGTACCACAAATTACCTCTACTGATAATTTGCTGATGAATGATGCTTGGTTTTTGCTATCACAATTGTTTAATAGATAATAACTCCAGCTGTGTTAATGTGCTATTCCAAACCGTGTTTTATAACCTAGCACAAGCAAGAAAGCGAGACAAAATTTGAAAAGTTCTATTTTCTTTGGATTTGAAGAGGCTGAAAACTTGTAGTAATTGTTAAAATTGCTTTTTTGTAAGCAGAAAATTTTCTCCTTAATCCACAGGGACTGAATAAGTGACAAAATGTCCTCTTTACCAGCTTTTATAAAATAATTGGCCAGTTAAACTATCAAAGTAATTAGTTTGCATTACGCTATTTGCTTTTTCTGCTATTCAATTGATCAAAAAGTGATTTAATGTAAAAATTGAGACGAAGATATTCATTCCTTATAATTTGGATCTTCATACAAATTGTGACTTTTTCAAGTGAAGTTAATGAAACTGCAAAGTTTGAACGACAGAACGAGGGAGTTTCTGCATCTTTAGAATTTGAAGGGTCAGTGTGGCAATATTCAGAAAACCTCGAGGGGTCCAATCTGCCAACCTAAAATTTTCTGCTCTTTTCATTAATGTTTTCACTTTTGTATCTTCTTCTTTTTGGCTTTCCCATTTTTCTTTCTTAAGCATTGATCTTGTGTGTGGGGCAGAACTCTGTGAATTTCTAGTAAATGTTGCTTTCAGTAGAAGACGGTATTCTTGCGGAGAAAAGCCTACTTACTTGCTCTTGCTGCTTTTAATTTAAGAGCAAGTCGGTCTAGCTTCTTACTCTTTCACCTTTCAAAGAAGTCGAAATAGAAAGGGGTAGGAAAGATCCCGTCTACCTTGTTCAAGTTGCGGATCTCCTTCATTAGCTTTGAGTTCATTGTTGTTCTTCTGGTTCTCCTTTAAAAGGGGTCGTGGGGGAAAAGCCCCAGCCCCCAGAGATTGCTAAATGATAGCTAGTGACAGGATGGGTGCGTATCAGTTGATTCAGTTCAATGTAAAGAGAGGGAAAGGAGGAAAATGTAGGAAAACAAATGCTGAAGCAGTGTAGTGAATAAGTGAGAAGTAATGAAAATGAGCTTCCATTTCTCTTGCATCCCTTCTTATAACAACACTATATATGGAGACTTTTCTGGTTAATTAATTTGGGGAGAAATGAGTTGGGATATGTAGCTTTTGTTTCGAGTCTTTCATCTTTTCAGATATTAAGATTCCCTGATTTTTGTTTCACATTTGAAGACGAGATATTCAAATTACTCTAAATATTTTAACCTTTGGATTTTTTTTTAAATTTTTGTGCAGATTTTATGTTGCTGAAGTTCTTCTTGCATTAGAATATCTTCACCTGCTTGGAGTTGTCTACCGGGACTTAAAACCCGAGAATGTGTTGGTTCGAGAAGACGGTCATATCATGCTCTCTGATTTTGATTTATCTCTTAGGTGTGCTGTTAATCCTACCTTGGTGAAATCATCATCTCCAATCATTGAGCCTCAAAAAAAGTCTAGTCCGTGCTCAGCTAGCTGCATAGATCCCTTCTGCCTACATCCATCCTGGCAAGTATCCTGCTTTGGCCCCAGGTTTTCATCTACAGCAGCAAATTCACGTAAGCTAAAGGCTGACCTAGCTGCACAAGTCTCACCTTTACCGCAGCTTGTTGTGGAGCCAACCAATGCTCGATCCAACTCATTTGTAGGAACCCACGAGTATCTAGCTCCGGAGATTATCAAAGGTGAAGGTCATGGCAGCGCTGTGGATTGGTGGACCTACGGAATCTTTCTATACGAGCTTTTATATGGAAGGACTCCTTTCAAAGGGCAAAGAAATGAGGATACACTAGCCAATGTGGTTTCTCAGTGTCTCAAGTTCCCAGCTAGTCCTACAGTTACCTCTCATGCAAGAGACTTAATCAGAAAGTTGTTGCAGAAGGAACCTGAGAATAGGTTAGGAGCTGTGAGAGGGGCAGCAGAGATAAAGCAGCATCCGTTCTTCGAGGGACTTAACTGGGCGTTAATTCGATGCTCAACACCTCCAGAAATGCCAAGATCCTATGACTTGACCAATGTCGTCCCTGATGCCAACCAACAAAATATGGAACGCGACGTGTGTCAAAATGAGGTAAAAAACACAGGAGAGGATATTGAGTTTGACATGTTTTAGCAACACTATAGTCTGCAGGTATGAGAAAGGATAGGTTTGGTTTTTACATTTAACACATTGTGTCTGATCTAATGTAAACTAATAGGTAGTGTATGACATATATATTGTACATGTTCCAAAAAGTGCAACACATGAAGAGCATATAATGTACTATGTTCCATAGAAGTGTTGACTGTGCTATGTATCAAAGGGATATAATCTGATGTTCAATTGGAATGGATAAAGTTATTCGGTAACTGTGCTGGTGGTGGTAGTAGGTCCGTTATGGAATTAGTTGAGGCATGCGCAAGCTAATTCGAACTATTCTTTAACTATTAGACAATAATATAAAAAAATAAAAATAAAAATTGAATGCTAAATGACTACAACAAGTTTATCAAATTTTCCTATTTGGTCATTAGACCAACCACTTCTATATTATGAGAATTTTACCCAAAAATCATTCGAATAAAAATATTAATTCAGAAAAGGTGTTTTTGATTTTATTTTTTTCCATAAATTACTAAGTATATTAAAATCAAACAAGACACATTAGATTTATATATAATTTTCAGAAATATTTAATTTTTTTAGAAAAAAACTATGCGACATGACAAATATTTAGACTATATTTACGATACATAACTATAGTCTCAAAAACTACGTAGTGTAACTACATTTTGAATTTTATAGCAAAACACAATGTAGCACGCTGATGCAATTATACAACTCTTTCACATGTTTTCAACCGATACTATATCTGATGCAATTGATATCCGGGTGATATTCATCTGATGTAACTGCTATCCATCGCTTGATTTTAACCTTGATACAATATCTAATAGAACTTATATCTGCGTGATATTTATTTGATATAACTGCTTCAACCCGATATAATATGTGATGCAATTGCTATCCATCGCCTGATTATAACTCTTTCACTGATACAGCTGATACTCGTTAACTTTTTTACCTGATACAACAACTGTAACTATGTTTCATAAATACACAAATTATAGCTATATTATATATTTACACTTAAAACTATATTTATTTATGAATTTTTCTCTTTCTTAGATACACAACAAACTATTGCTACATTTCGTAATTACGCTCTAAATTAAAATTATTTATGAAATTTTCTCTTAATTTTACCCTTTTAAAATAATTTCTCATTTCTCAAATATCTTTAGCTTTATTGTTGGGTTACCAGAACCAACCACCATTGGAGTTGTTGAGTGATGAGGTCCTTACTCTATAGTACAGTGACAATTCCAACCCCTTCAAAATTACCAAACTGCCATCATTCTCACTATGCTGCTGCTGCTCACTCTCTCAAACTCCCATTTCTCCATTTTCTTCTTCCTTCTAAATACCCATTTCTTCTAAAAGAAAGCCATAAAAGAGTAACAATCAAAGCTTCAATGGAATCAACAACGGACCTAAGTACAAAACCATTCTCTGTTCTCTTTGTGTGTCTTGGAAACATATGCAGAAGTCCAGCTGCTGAAGGTGTCTTTACCGATTTGGTCAAGAAAAAGGGTCTTGATTCCAAGTTTAAGATTGATTCTGCTGGTACTATTAATTATCATGAGGTATTTCCACTTTGGGTGTCTGTGAAATTTGTAGTTTATGATTGATTCTGCTGGTGCTATTAATTATCATGAGGTATTGCCACTTGGGTTTCTGTAGAATTTGTAATTTGAGATTGATTTTGCTGGTACTATTGATTATCATGAGGTATTTCCACTTTGGGTGTCTGTAAAATTCATAGTTTATGATTGATTCTGCTGGCACTATTGATTTTCATGAGGTATTTCCATTGGGTGTCTGTAAAGTTTGTAATTTTAGATTGATTCTGCTGGCGCTATTGATTATCATGAGGTATTTCCATTTGGGTGACTGTAAAATTTGTAATTTAAGATTGATTCTGCTGGCTCTATTGATTATCATGAGGTATTTCCACTTGGGTGTCTGTAAATTTTGTAATTTAAGATTGATTCTGCTGGCACTATTGATTATCATGAGGTATTTCCACTTGGGTGTCTGTAAAATTTGCAATTTAAGATTGATTCTGCTGGCACCATTCATTATCTTGAGGTACTTCCACTTGGGTGTCTGTAAAATTTGTAATTTAAGATTGATTGTGCTGGCACTTAATTGTGATGAGGTATTTCCACTTGGGGTCTGTAAAATTTGTCATTTAAGATTGATGCTGCTGGTACTTTTAATTGTCATGAGGTATTGCAATTGCCACTTGGGTGTCTGTAAAAATTGTAAATTTTTATGGTTTTGGATTTCTCGGAGTTGATCATGTTAGTACTGTTGCTGTTGTTTTTGTTTGTCTTACAGGGGAATGAAGCTGACCCAAGAATGAGAGCTGCTGCTAAAAGGCGTGGAATTGCCATAACTTCTATATCTAGGCCGATTAGGCCTTCTGATTTCAAAGATTTTGATCTCATTCTTGCTATGGATGAGCAAAACAAAGGTGGGTTTGTGCAGTCCTTTGTCAAATTCTGGGTTATGGTTTATTAGCTTTTCTTTTTTTAATAACCATGGTGTCGGGTCAGTTCGCGCATACCCGAGCTAATTCCACAGGTACCTATTACCTTCCGCCAACACATATATCGGGTAACTCTGTCCACCAAGACTTGGACAAATACGAAAAACTCAGCTAGTAGTTTTGCGTCCACTTGAAATTTGAGCCTGAAACCTCATAGTTCTCAACTAACATCATTGATTACTAGGCCACACCCAAGGGTGCCTATTAGGGCCTATCTTGTTTTTCCTACTTTAGGTTCAGCTCCACAACTTCTTGGTATAATCTTGATGGTTTAAACATATGTACTGTATCAAGAACTGATTTGTTTTTTTAACCCACAGCTGATATACTTGGGGCTCTGGAGAGGTGGATCCATAGAGAGCCATTGCCAGCTAATGCAGCTGAAAAGGTGTCAATCTATAAGTCTTATACTTGTACTGGTTATCAAGTGCAATCATTAAGTCTGTTATCCTAAAAGCGCATTTAACATTCAGGTTCACTTGATGTGTTCCTATTGTAAGAAGCATGAAGAAACTGAAGTCCCAGACCCTTATTACGGTGGAGCTCAAGGTTTTGAGAAGGTAATGTCTGATAATCTCATAACCCGTCATGATAAATAACCCAAAAGCTGCCTGATTTTCACATTTTAGATGGTGGAAGGCTTCTTGCTCCTAGCTATACAGGAGAATCTCAATTCTCACAGTGCTTATTTTGTTAACTTTAGTGTTGAGCATTATGATACTTCTAGCATAAAAGGTTGTGTTCTATTGGCTTGAATTAAGTAGTCAATTCACAAGACTATGCCAGATTATGCCTCGAAGAATACAGCAGCATAATGGTTTTAAAGACTAGTGCTCTTAATACACAATTGCTAACCACATTTTCATGGAAAGAATGGATAATAAACATGAGAGTTCATTGAGTTTGTCCTCAATACTTAAGGAGAATGAAGAGAAAACTCTATTTTGTGTGTTTTCCAAATTTATGAGCCAGTGACTTATTATGCTTAGTTTATATGTTATCTATGATACAGACTGCTTTTACATACTTTTATCAAAAAAATATAATACAGACTGCTTATTTGAGCCGACGGTCTATTGGAAACAGATCTTATGAACTAAGTCCTACATATGAGTCCTGATGCTTGTCTCTTCATCAGCCTTAGTTATAGGTATCTTCAAGAAAGTAGATAGGACAAAATAGTCCTAAAATTTAGGCTATCAATTAGGATCATTTTGGAACATTTGGTTCAGAAAAAATCCAAGGAGGTATTTTATAGAACTTCTGCTAAGTCCTTGAATTTTGTAACAAGGACTTCATATCTAGAAGTAAATCTAGAATTTGATGTTTCCAGTAGTTGCATGGGAATTTGTATACCTGTGTAGTTTCTTCTCAATAAGCACAAAATATCTTTTAATTCCTGTTGAATGATTTCTATAGAAAATGCTTTAAAAAAAAGCAAAAGCACTTTTACAGTGAGAAGAGTTTCTGCAAGAGGACGTTTCTGAAGCTCTTAAAAGACCCTATTGATTTAATAGAACGGTGTTTTGCTGCTACTGTCTATATATTATGCGTCGATTCTATTCATTTGGATGAGTCACAATTTGCTTTTGTTCGCCATTAATCTCGTGGTTAATGCTTACTGCCAGCAACATGCATCTAATGATCAACTCCACCACTTCTTGCTCACAGGTACTAGATCTGCTTGAAGATGCTTGTGATTCATTGTTGGAAAGCATTGTGACACAGAACAAAATTTAGGTTCATAGATTTACTTTCATCAGCAGTATTCTTACTGCCAACTAGGCAATTGGTTATTCAAAGCAGATAGCATGAACTATTTGCTCATTGTTTGAACTACCTATATAGACAGATTCTGGTCTATCTGGCCCATGATATGCACTGTTTTGTGTTTATTGTTTACCTGACAAGTTAAGGAAAGGTCTCTACAAATACAAGTTTCCCACCTTGCTCCCCTTTGGCTTGTTCATGACAAAGGTCTTTTAGAAAAAGTGATCCACTACCACCTGCTAATTCTGCTGAAGTCTGAAGATCTTTGGTCATGACTCATGAGAAATTTTTTTCTTTGCTCATGCTATTTTCTTGTGCAGTAGGAAGCAGGGGCGCAGCTAGCTTGGAGAAAGGGGGTAAAAACTAGTTTTCGTAGTTATATATAGGTTGTTAAATCCTCTTGACATGCTGAAAAATCTAGTAAAGTGGCAAAGGGGTTCAAAAGTTGCTTTAGGTCGTTGGTTCGAATCCCAAATGTGACTAATTTGAATTACCTGATATAAAATCCTGGCTCCGTCACTGGTGGAAAGTCCAAATCAGCAAGTACCCGATTGAAGAGGTACATACAAACTGGCTTGGACATCACCGTTAAAAGTATGACTTTTTGACCATCTTTTAGAGAAAATGTTTCTGCCTGACTGAATTCTAACATTGGCACAATGCTTATTTTGTTTAATGGTCACTTTTTGACCATCTTTATGGTAAAGGTGTCCTGAGTGACCCTTTGTTATGTTTGAGCTTGAGCTCCCTAGCATAAACAAGAGATGGTTGTTGGTTTAAGATTTTATTTTATTTATATTATTCAATTTATTTTTTCTTAAATAAATCGACCTAACGAGATCAGTATATTTAAAATATATTTTTCTTGAAAAAAATTAAATATATTGACCTCACGAGGTTGCAAATATTATTTTCTTTTTTTAATTTTTTTTAAATACATATCGACCTAATGAGATCGGTATATTTAGAATATTTTTTAAAAAAATGTACTGACAAGTTTTTAAAAAGCTGGTTATGTATATTTTCGTATCAACTTACTGTCGAGCTTCTCAGTAACAGACTTTTCTCTATAACAACATTTCACTATATCAATCAGAAATTTCCGAACAAACGATGCCATTATAAAATTAAAAAAAACACTGATGATTGAACACTATTTACTAGAGTTCAGCTGACATTAGTGATAACAAAAAGAATAATATTAATCTGTGTGGTACATACAAATCTCATATAGCTGAATTAACCAAAACAAATTTCTCGACTCTGCAGAAATGTAAACAAAGTGGGAGCCAAAGAAAAGAAAAGAAATAGGTTCACCTGGACATTTCAACTAAACTACATACAGTTTATACAAACATCATAT